>JAVCKS010089789.1:0-14991 GCA_032273685.1 Pteraster tesselatus | reverse complement strand
CTATGGGGTAGACTGACTATGGGGTAGACTGACTATGGGGTAGACTGACTATGGGGTAGACTGACTATGGGGTAGACTGACTATGGGGTAGACAGACTATGGGGTAGACAGACTATGGGGTAGACAGACTATGGAGTACACAGACTATGGAGTAGACTGGGGGTAAATTGTGGTGAATGCAGTAAATGTTCGGTTAATAAAGTGTGCAGAAATTTTAAAGAAGCTTGTTTTACAATTTCTTGGAAGACTCTGTTAATCCTTGAGCCATCTGTCCAATCCCACAAGATGTTCCGAGCTGTTTGGAGGAGGTTGTCATCTCATACATCTTCTTCAAGCGTTCCTTACATTGCTGCAAGGAATGCTCCCTGAGCTTAACCTAGTAGTGATGGTAGGGGAGGAGTTTCGCCATTATAATACGGTAAATTGGTTAAACACAGGGCATATTAAAAACATAATCGCAGCCCTGTTTTGGCAAAAGGATGTGTCTCGGTCAGTATTACTGCTATGGAAAGGGCGCCCTTAATGACTCTAAAATGTCTCTTTTTATGTCCAATTTTTTTTATTTACACCACAGCAATGGCAATTCCGCACAAGCTTGAAAGAGACTGGGAAGTACCAAACACCTCCGTTTGCATACGAAGTACACACAGCTATCTGTGACTGAGTCGCCATGCCACGTACGCACATTTAAATTTAAATAATTTAAGTTGATGCACCAACACCAAGGTAATTTCATTATCAGAATACCTCCCCACTCGCCATTTTATGACTAGTCTGGTACCCTTGTAACTGACATAATTGCTGTGAATGTGATGGGAAGGCTGGGTACAAGGACAGGTCCCAAGGGAAGGAGTATTTTAAGAAAAGGGACGTGGTGGATGGCATTCTGAATCTTAAAATACTAATTTTGACAAAAACATTGAACGCTGATTTAGCCTAGTAGTTCGAGCTTCGAATTATGTACGGTACCGGCAGCGAGCAGGCCTATATTAATTCTTTTACTAACTAGGCCCTACTGACACTGACACTGACAGAGTAGTAGTACTAACTGTGCTGTGCTGTATCGAAAACTGCGCCGTGCGCCCTCAGACTCAGTTCTGTTTATCAAGGCGGTGGTAGGCCTGCTATGCCGAGTGAACCCTTCTTCGCTGCGGTGTAAAAAATGGATGGATCAATGAACTAGTTGAAAATGAAATTATGCCTACCTGCTGAAGTTCCAGCTCCAAGCTATCATTGTTTTCTTTCATCCTGAATAGCTTTGGACTTCAAAAGGTTAATTTCTAACAAGTAATCGTAAACCCTGACACTGTTACGGACTGTACGTTGCATGCTGGTTCACGCGTGCACGATAGACGGTATGAAGGACGTGTGCGTCAGGTTACCAGACAGAAGTTGCAATTTGTTTTAATACATAAACTAAGTACGGCCTATGGCTGGGGGGCTAAATTTGTATTCCCACGAACATTTCGACCATTTAGCGCCGTCTTCTTTATTCATCAATGGTAGAGTCAATTGCTGTCCAAAACCACAGCGGAATATTAATTAACGTACCTATTGTCATGTAAGCTTTACTGGCTCTCATACTCCTCTGGGGTCGCAGAGATAAATAAACCATTCAACCATTCAACCAGTAGGGGAGAGGTAGGAGAGGGGAGATATAGGGGTAGGGGTCACGGAGGGGATAAGGGTATGGGAGGGGATACGGGTACGGGAGGGGGTAAGGGTACGGGAGGAGGTGAAAGAGTACGGGCGGGGGTTAAAGGGTACGAGAGGGGGTTAAGGTACGGAGAGGGTACAGGAGAGGATACGGCCGGGTGCGGGAGGGGGTTGGGGTGCGGGAGGGGGTTGGGGCGCGGGAGGTGGTAGGAGCGCGGGAGGCGGGGTAGGGGGTAGGGGCCGTTTGTGGTGAGGGAGAGGAAAGGATGCATGGTATAGACCTCCTCCTCAACCCCTGCCCACCCCTATCCTACCCTACCCTTCCCCTCCCGCTCGACTCCGATTTGTATTTTTCCCTTCAGCACCCCGTCAATTCTCTGAAACGTACTCATCGAAGGTATCCGCCAAACGATGCCTCTTAGGAAGTAAAACATGCAGGGACCTCTGTCCATAACATTTTAGCAGGCCAGGGAATAGAGTTACTAGAGCAACATCGAGCCAGTAACAGTCATACGTGTTTCATCTGATGAAGAGGAACCGTGAAGTCCTTGATGTCGCAACTGAGTATGATTTATTACCCAACAAACGAGATGGGGAACACCCTCTCACTCTATAGTTGCTTCAAAATCATTTAAACTGTTCGACCAACATTAAAGTACCATGTCCCAAAACATTATCAGAACTCAGAGCCCGCAAAGCTACATCACTAATCCATGTTTAAATATTATTGAACATGTTTTTGATTTTCTTAAAATATTTTTTAACTACGTTTTGAATGTGGCGAAACGTGGAGATCTTGTACCGCGCTGTGAAGATATACTGCGTGTTCGTACCATTGGATTGACAGCTAGCCTTTCTTGAGCTGTGAATAACTGCAGAGATTGAAACATACATTACCGTTAAGAGAATAAAGCTTATTTCGGATGCATAATTTGAATGAATTGTGGAATTAGGTATTACAAATTACGCAACTGGCCTTATATCTACGAAAGCCAATACCACGATAGTACAGTAGTGTCGGGTATTTCAATTTAAAAAAATACTAATTATAATATGTCAGTCAAACAGGGTAACAATCCTGAATAGTGTCAATAAGATGAGCAGATCATAACCCTAACCTCAATAAGATGAGAGACCTTACTCCATGTCCACCATTTTGAATTCCTGACACTAGGTATATGTCTACCAAAAACAACTTATCCGCCTACTAGAGCTAGCTCTGAATTCTATCTAACTTATTGAGCTAACTCTAAGGAGCTAGCCATAAAATTTACCTTGCAACGCGTCCACACCATCGATGGTGTATATATCGATGGTCCACACCACCAATACAAGCTCGCAGAGGGCGCTAGACGCCAACCATAGTCGTACGCCTTGGGCCGGCTAACAACACGACCTCTGCTTTCAGACGAGGGAAACACGGTGAAAGTAGGGGTCGCGTCTCAGATGGCATCAACCAAGTTCACAAGGACTATGCATCCAATTGTCCAATTAATTTTATTTTCATAGCTGCGACCAGCAGCTTAGACTATAGCTCACTCGATTGGTCGGTCGGTCGGTTTGTGCCAGTGGTTGGTAGTGCACCAAAACTAATACACACCGTGTTTGTGCAACAGCGCCCTCAGCGTCGCAGCTAGTGCGAAATCGCGCATGAAGTTTCCTAAATTTAAAGGGGCAGTACTGTCGTAAAAAACGTTGTAATTTACCACGACAGATCCTTCAAGGTGAACGAGAAAATGCCTTTTTGTGGTCATGAACTCGAGACTCATTATGACTGCAGACCGCGGCAGGTGACAATAAAGCAAAACAATCACAGCATAGAATTCGAAAAGAAAATTCCTTTTATTAATCAATTTGGGCGAAAACACGCTCCTTTTTAGAAGGGCGCCAATTTCACAAAACACACACACACACGTCGTGTGGTGTACAATTCAATCAATATTTATTGTCATATCATGCACATGTGCACGTTAAAAATTATCAATATTACCAGAGTGGATGAAATTTAACAATCAATTACAACAAAGGTTTACAAAATTTGCTAACTTAAAATCCATGTATAAATGTATGCATGGTGATGAAATGAACATGAATAGTGGATGTAATTTCAACAAGTCTTCATTGTACAATTAAAATAATATGACAAATGATATATTTGCTTGTGTACAAGTGTACACGTTAACATATAGAAAAACCATGGTAAACATAGTCTGATCATACGTAGCAGTATGTTTCAAACCTTTGAAAGCATTTGTTTGTGATGCCTAATTTTCATACCATTAATCTTAAAATATACACTATTTTATTTTCTGTGTATAGTTTCTTTAAATACAAGTTCACCTTTTTGTAATTAAGAAAAAACTGTGTAAAAATACATCAACACAATAATTGTCAACAAATGGAAACAAATATCATTATTCTTGACAAAAAAGAAGCAATTATTTCCTTTTATCTAATGCACTACAAACAAAGACGCAGCTGCTATAGAATACATACTAACTCATACTATATCGAGTCTGGTAAAGCCAAACTAAAATAACAGCATCATCTTCTCTCCTAATTCCCTTTCAACGTCAAACTGATTTTCGTTTTCATGCACATGTTTAGTGAAACTCCCAAACAATTCTGTAGTTCAGCCAAAAATGATGTCATAGGTTAAATATTCCACAATTTTCTAATTCCTTCTATTTTACATATCCTTCTAAGATCAACTTATTTTTCCCCACTAAAAAATCTTTTAAAGTGCAATTCTACGCCGAAAAGCATAGAGAATACTGAATTGGTTTACAACCTACAGATAACCGAAAATGTTCCTTTAGGAGATATACCGGTAGATGTGTTATTTGAAACCTGATAAACAGCCCCTCTGTTTTATATGTTGTCAGTATAATTAGGATGTATCAAACTGATGGGTGCGATATGGCTTGGCTTCCCGGCCCGTCATAATACTAGGCGTACATCGCACAGCAACTGTAAGTTGGGTGTTTAATCGACTTACGACTGATCAGCGTACATTACCAAATAACAATTGTGACAACTCGAACATCTTGACATCATGGTAATAACGTTTTTCCTGTGCACCGACGGATATGCCAACACACACCGTATACTCAGTATGCGTGATGACGTCACTGCATACTGAGCCTAACGTTTGTGAGCAACTTTTAGGCACATCCACAGGCACTCCATCGAACCCACGACCTCCTGCTTGCTAGTGCAGGCGTCTCAACCACTCAACCACAGAGCACACCCGATGGCAAGCGTAAGGTGTAGGTACAGTGATTTGCGGTAATTTTAACGTATGCTTGCGTCAATAGCCATGTACATGGTAAATCACATTTTGCCTATACACCGACGAATTTGTCAACATGTATACTCAGTATACTCGCTGGCCCCGTTTACGGGCAGGCTGTGAAACCAAACAATTATTGCATTCGATTTATATATATTTCAACTGGAAAAAGAAATTTACAAATACGTTGTGGTCAGAGGGGCTCTTTATTGTTAAAATTCTTGTCAGTGTTTTTTCTCAGTAGATAAAAGTACAGATTCATGAAATGTCAGGCGAAAAAAAAACGTTCACGTTAATATTCCTTTTTGGTGAGTTCAACCATTTCATTGAATACTTCACGATTTCCCACATATTGTACCTTTAGAAAACAAAATGGAGACGAAAACCCAAGTATCAGTTTAATAAGCTATCTGTATAATTAAAGTCAAGGTGGTGTGGATAGACAGAAAACTGCATGCATACATACAAGTACGCTAGTAGATAAAGGTTCAAGTAGCATCCCTAGGGGTGAAGACTACCCTATAATCTGTGTTGTAAATATGCACCCCATATTAGCGGGGCTGTACATGTATAAGAATTTTATTTATGTGTGTGTGGGAGTGTGATGTACGTGTATACAGGTTTGCTTTTACACGCACCGACCTATGGTTAGTAATGGTACACCACAAGTCCGATTTAGAAATATTGGTACACCCACAATTTGTAAAGAAGGAACAAGGGAAAAGAAGGAACTATAGTGTCTACAATAGGTAGAACAATGTACCGGTACATAGTACCGGCTATAAATCGGTCTGTGTGATGGTGTGTGCGTGTGTGTGTGTGCAAATAACCAACAATGAAACTGATGTATATTCAAAATAGCAGTTTAAAAACGAAACCGTAATACAGTATATATACTTGCAATATGCTTGGTCCAATTTTTTACCTTTATTAATAATCTTACCGCTATAAAACTGATAAACGCAGACTAGAAACAGCAATAAAAAAAAAACTTGAAATATAAACATTATAAATCCAAATAATAATTTATACATGCATAATTTCCATATCCTTGGCCTTCAAAGAAATACCTGGAAACCGTAATAACCTCATAAGCACACGACTACAAACACACAAACATAATAGGAGTTTTGTTTGTTCACGTTGAAATTTAACATATTCTGTTGGTTTGAAACCTATTTTAAAGATTTTAAATGGGATGGTTTTTTCCCCTATATATACATACATTCTTCTAATCTGAAACAGTTTTTTTAAATAGCAATAGATATATTTGTTCAAACTCTTTTATAGGAAAACATGCTAAAAACTAGTTGCGTCGATTCTTTCGTACCAAAAAAATAAAAAATGAAAATTTCCCTTTGGGGCCAATTCTCTTCCATTTCAACTTTCAAAACACTAATAAACACGTCCAAATTCAAATTAATCTATTTTCAATATAAATTGAGATAGTGTACGAAAAAATGAGATAGTTTAAAACAATGAAAACTCAGTCTCCATCAACCATGTAAGATTCCTTGCATCTAAAATAGCTATTCGCCGTCACTGGCAGTGAAACATACAGTGTGAAATATGAACGCTCAGCTTGTGTATAAAGTACACGCATCAAGTATTAAAAATATCTTTGCCTAGCATACCTGCAAAGAATGCAAAGGGAAAAAAAAGGTTTTTCTATATTTTACTCATTTACATTTTAATCAATTATCACTCGATAACTATTTTTATCTAACAACAAAGTAAATCCTTGTCATTTAAGTGAAAGATGGGCTACGTGACATTCAATAAATCACTATTACTGCACTGCCTACGTCACACAGCGTTCATTTGGACCCGAACCAATTGCTGTAACTGCTTTGCTTTTTACGCCAATCTGACTTGAGTGCATTGCAGTTATTAATAGCAGCATTACATGACAGGGATCTGCTTTGATGTTTCACAAAACAAATAATAAATGCGTTTGACATTCGTGTAATGGTACAAATATTTTTCTTGAGGAAAATATCTTTACCTCAGGACAATATTTCTACCATTGCACTCAAACAATCATACAGGTAACTCATATCTGTCTGGGTGTAGAAAAACACCCCACGTCTACATATAAGAGATAATATCCCTGTAGTTATTCAGATTAAATTAAAACTCAAGGATGCCCTCCACAAAATAACGTTATTTTTATATTACTTGTTCTTAATCGCAAACTCAACATTTGCAGAAACAAACTACTGATATGACAGAAGTAATAAATTATGATTCGACATATAAACCTACATATTTGTATCATGAAAGCATACAACAATTCAACAGCTGGTTTAGGACGAAAAGATAATAAGACAGAAGGGTGAGGACCGGTAATAACCTTGAAAGGTAAACTTATGTTCACTTGTTTGTACAAATCTCAAAAACCAGCGTTCCATTAGGCCCGGAAACAACACATTATGTAACAGCACCCCGTTTGTAATAACTCAACAAACTGTAATAAATTTTCCCTTTATTATGTAATAACACCCACATTATGTAATAATCCGCCGCACTTTGTAATAAACAGCCTGAACACAATATATATTAAATTTCTCCACATTTTGTAACAAATTATTACATAACCCTACCCCATTCATGAATATTTATGCAATGTTACATTAATTACTCTACATCTATATGAATATTTTGTCAAGTTATTACACTATGTGGTATTATCACATAATGTGTTGTCACATGCCCGTTACAAGTTAATCATTTAACTTCATACAATATAATTTTTTAATAGTCAAAATGGAAAATCCAATTCACACAATCAACAACTAACATTCGCTCATGTTTAACAGAAAATACATTTATCAGATAGAGGTAGTTATTTCATCAATGTTCCTGATAATTATACAAGTGCTAATTTATATATAAAAAAAGTGTCTAGAACCCAAACGGGTTTTAGTGCTACACTTTATCATAATTTATTTTCAACATCCAAAAAGTGAAAGACCACCAAAAATAACGATCCTCACAAACAATACAAGAAGAATCAACTGTAACTGTCTTCTTCTAAGAGTGACTAAAACTAATATAGATTTATTTGTTTTATAAATACACAACAACATATTGCCTGTCTGCAAGACTGCAAGTGGGCAGACTACTGGAACCCTTTGGCAAAATGCATAGTGTATACATTGAGTTCCTATTGCGTTCTTGGTTTTCAAGAATCGCACTGACGGTACTGACCACAATTTTTATCAGACAATTAAATCAGACAACTGTGCTTGCACGTGAAGCGACCCCTGGAGGTGAACTTGGGAAAGGGGCTGCATGTAGACATGCTGTCGAGTACATGTACAGTCACCATCAGGTGATATGGCTATGTTCTACCAAGCATCTGGACTCAATTTCATAGCATTGCTTAAGCAAAGCTTTTGCGCTTACACAAATTACTTGATAATGCTTGCTGATAAAGCTAAAGCCATGCCACCCCACCTTTTCCTCACGCACGCACGCACTGTGTTGAGGGTTCAATATGCTTGTGCACAGGCAATTATTTCCTGCTATTTAGCAAGCAGATAAATGCTACAGTGTACTTACTGTTAAACAGAGCTATGAAATTGGGCCTGATGGAAAGTATCAGAGAAGCAACCAACTACATGTATGCACCAGATCTGAACTTAATCAGAAGCAGCCAGCTTCTACTTTCATATCGTCAGCCTCATTCCATAATTGCCTAACTCATTTTAGCTACTTTTGGGATAACAAGAAAAAACTGTTTCAAAACGGACTGGAAACTTATTTATTCACTATTTTCTGCAAAATGGTACATGTTAATATGACAATTAAGATACAATGAACATGGATAGTCAGCAGTGTGGTTAAATAGTTGTTACACGTGACTTAGGCAAAAAAAATCAACATGGCAAAAAAGTGACTTAGGCAATCATGGAATGAGGCTGACGATATGATGATAGCGATGTGGGTTATACCATTCATCAAAGGGTCTACAGCCCTAAAATGTGTTGTATTGGACAGAGTCCCGATGACAAGAGTTACCATTCAAGCAAGTGTCTGGGCAACCAACTGGGGCAACCGTCAAATGTCATGTACACACATGCATTGGACAGCATACCCCCCATTGGTATCAAAACCATTCAGACACAGGCTAACTTACCTGGACAGAACTAACAATGGATAACAATGCACAATACAATTCCTGATAAAGGTGTATATTTATAAGGGATTTGTAGGGCTGGTATAGTAGAGTTTACACTTATTAAAAATAAACCACGACCATCTGATCTAGTAGTGAATACAAGCAGCTGTTCATTATTATGTTTTACATTTTGTTGCAGATTTATACAACCTGTATGACTAACTTTTCCCAAATGTTAATAAGACACAAGGCGGTTTTATGTACACGTTTGTTTGATACGATCCGTGTGTCAAGTCTACTGTGTTTTCGTTGCCATCACTCCATACAGTAATTTCAACCTCAGCCAATCGGCAATGATGGATACAAAGTGACATGTATCCATGTGATTCTTGATGGTCTTTATTAGAATGCAAGAAGTGATGGGTTCGATACAAATCTGAGCTGCTTTTGTATTGTTATTAACCCGTTAGCGAGCAGCATTGACGTGTATTGTACATGTACATCATGTGTGCAGCTCTTTTGGCAATCATTTTTATATTAAAATGCAGGACAGTATTACTGCTAAACGGAAAGAGCACCCTCAATTGCCTTATATTGCCAAAACATTACTAACAGTAAGCACTTATGGCTTTGGCATCGTGGGTGATGCGTCTATGGACCCAGGTCGTAGTGAAAGTGCACTGTAAAGGCTGTAAAGTAGTTATAAAATGGTAGAGTCTTTCGGTTGACCCGTTTGACAAAAGAGGCTATTGAAATAAGCCATGCAATATGGTACAACACGCATCAGGCTCTTTCCGTGCTGAAAGAGTGAGAATTAGTTTTACTTCTTAATTGTAATTCACCACGAAACAAGGATAAGGTCGCACATTGAGAAATTTTAGATGTTGGTATTTTTAAATTCAGTGGAAATATAACTTTCTAATGGTGTATAACACTTGGGGGTTTGACCATCAGTATGCACAACAGATTGTGTGAAAAACATGAGATCCACCATGAAGTAAAAATTATAGGAGAAAACAAACTTCAAAGAAAATAGAACCAATGTTCATTTCCATAAAACTACCTTCTCTGATTATATTATGATAACATAACTTTAGGATATGCTGGAATAGAAGGTTAACATCTAAAACAATGTAAAATATATAAATTGATTACCCCTTCAAATTTTGACTTTCAATAGCCATACTGAAAAATAGCTTTGCGCGACTTTCTACTGGTTTCGTGGCGACAGGTCACATTCGACATCTCCTGTTTTGTAAAGAATGTTGATCCCAAAAAGTTATGTGTTAAGTTTCGGTTTTATTTTTGGCCACTCTGTTAAATAATGCAGATTTGTAACCTGCATAATGGTCTTTCTGGTAGAGCTGGTCATCTACATCTACATGTATGTCTAAGTTTCCTCATTCAAAAGCCCCGACAGCCGTCACCCAGGCAATCAAACTCCTACAAAATAATGCACTACCCCCAATGGAGCAATCCTTGGCCGAAAGAAAAAGTAAACCTGTTGAAATATTTCAAGGTGAATCAGGAATAACCATCCAATATAAATTGTTAATTTGAAATCATCACCTTTGAATTATGTTGTTTTCCCATGCACACATTCCCATATGAAAAAGTACAGATGGTTTTGCACTATTAATACGAAATGTTGGAAAAACACACATAGATCGTTCGCGGAGATATCTATATTAAATGCAACGCAGGTGTTTGCATGACACACATCCATTATGAAACACAAACCCACTCTATATGCACGCCATGTGTTGGCTATTCAAAGAAACTGGATCCCAGGGAATTTGAGAGCAACTAACAAATGGAATGTATTTTCGCAAATGGTAGGATTTCATGCAGCACAGTACACTTCTATTATGTTGGTTTTTGAGACATAAATCTCGATAGCTATGGAAGTTCAATAAGCCAAGAGCATCTGAGAAGGGGAGGGGGGAGGGGGGGGGGGGGGTCATGCGGAGAAAACTACACCTGAAACGTGCCGCATTCTTGCCTCAATGGTTTGTTGGTGACAATTCGGCATACTCCAGATACATGTCATCAGTGATGGGTCTGTGTCAAGATGCACTGACAGCCCCATCCATCAGAAATAGATAGCAAAGGTAGTGAGATTGGTACAGTTGCAAACACCATGAGGTTGCATCAGACAATGTTCTCCCAAAAATCATGACAGACTCCTATTGGCTAGGTGTGTAGCTTCCTGTTTCTATTGCGCTGGCATGTTCAGTATGGTCAAGAATAATGACTGATATTTAGTGACATCACTCCGATGGCAAACTGTATCTTTCTCACCAGTAATTGGTTTCACTGCCTTGTATTTCCAATGAGCCATCTCTGTTAGTAAGCAGCGAGTGTTGAAGCGTCTTCTACTGGGGTTAGAGGGTTGACGGTACTCAGTGACCTGAAGGAAAACGTAGCTGGATCCCGCAAGAGTCTAGGAGGAATCCGGTTGTTTAAGTTCATGCCCTGCAACAACAAAATAAACAAATAAACAAGATTGGAAGTGTGTGAATCAAAATGAAAAAGAATGATAGCTCGAATTAAGAAATTCAGGAAATGTAAATTTGTGACTAGAGAAAGTCGCAAGATGGAATGTAAAACGGCCCGAAGGATTTATTTTGGGTAGACTGGTCAATGTTTTATTTTATTTAAAAAAAAAATTTTTGTTTATTTATTTATTTGTTTGGGGGAGGGTGTGTATTGCCATCTATCAATGAACTTCTAACATTTCCCAAAGTCTTTGTTTAATATTATTTGTGGAAATGTGATTTTTGTCACAGATTCTAAACAAGGTCTGTCTAGAAATGACACACACACAAAATACAGAGTTTGTTGGAAATAATAGCTTTGTTGTACATGTATCTGGTCCAAAGCTGAGCTTCTTAAGAACCCCGATATAATAAAAACTTGTTTTCTTCAACTTTAGGAAAAATGTCTTTGAAGTGAAACAAAGATTCGTTTTTAAAGGGTAGCTGCAGTTCTTGTCAGTAAATTTGTTGATTTTGTTATAAATGAATACTTGTTTGTATATCATGAATAAAAAGTGTATTTTGGTGTTTCGACTAATTTTGTTGGGTTTACCGGCCCCGTTTGAAAATTGTTACCGAGGTGGCGCTGTTCGTCGCTGAAACCTACGATGTAATGCAAGCTGCCTTCCCGAGGTGATATCACGATTGCTTTTAATGATTACCTCAATAATATTTTTAAACACATTCACGCTCAACCAAAACAAGAGAAACATATTTTTTAAACAGCGTTTTATTGTTTAATTAGACCAATACAAAAACTGCAGCTACCCTTTAAGTTGAACTTGAGAGAAAGCAATTGCTTGAAGATTTCTGGAGCAGGAATTAATAGAGTCCAGTCGAGCAGTGAGGTCAAGGTCACATGATAACTGAGAATCCATAACCAGTGATACCTCGGGAAACCCACGTTCGGAGCGACATGATTTTGCTAACACATTTTCGTTGTTCAGAAATACATGTACATATTGATTGAAATGTGCGGCTCAACAATGCACAGCGGTAGGTTGCGCTAATTCTCAGGTATGCTTCTTGGTTCCCTGGTTCAATAATGGTACATCACCAAAATGTACCAAATCACCACTAAATCACCACTAAATCACCACAGTGACTTTGCTGATGGGTCTGAACATTTGAATCTTCTTACGAGGACCATTTTGAAAGGATTTGTCAGAACAAATTCCTTTATAATGTGTGTTCTGGCATTGCCTTGAAAATAGTCCTCGTGAGAAGATTGAAGTATCAGCAACAACTATTCAAATCACTCTGGTAATTGGATAAATCTTAGTGATATAACATTTAGGATTTTTAGTACAACAAATTAAGCCCTACATGTGGGCCATTTCAGTATAATCCACACACAAACAAAACATATGTGTACACAAAATTATTATTATTATTATTACGTATTGAAACCAAGGATTCTTCGAAAGTGAATTTAATCACTATATAGCTCGTAAGCCCGAAGAAGAATGTAGAAGCAAGGACACAACTCCCATGAGGATAGGGAATTATACAGTAAATTATATGGGGGGGGGGGGACCACTGTAAACTTTTAGCCATTAACACCAAATCTTGGGTCCTTCCACAGCAGGAGGAAGTTTCCAATTTTGTTTTTTTTATAACAGCAAGATTACCTGATCCAATAAATCATGACAAAATGAGACTACTCGGTACTTTGGGTTGACAATCAGTTTACCATGAAGAGAAGAGCAGACTTGAAAGGAAACTGAACCCGGTACCGGGAGTACAATACAGGAGTTCAGTTCTGTAGCTGGGAACCTTGCTCCAAAAGGACTAGGAGAAGCCATGTTTGAATCAGACATATGGCTTCTCTCTTTAGAGTAAATGTCTTTTCAATTTAATCAAAGGACCCTTGATCGTTGTATTATCTTTTGAGAATATAATGTTAGGAAATAGTGTAACAGAGGAATATGACCCACTTTCTGAAATGAGTGACATGTTGCTAAACCTATATTTGGGTTGTATGTAAGTACATAAGATTTACACATTATAACCTAGTACATGTATTTTGTTTAAGATAGTGATAACTTTTTAACAGAAAATGCACTATATAGATGTCCAACAAATGTGCATTATGCTCTTTTCAGCCATCATGTTCATATGACTCAGATTTTTTCGACATTTCACTCATTTTCACAGAGCAGGTCACATAATTAAGAGCAAAATCTCAAACTATTTTCACTATAATAGTCATATTGACAAACATTGTATGATAGATCTTGAAGCATGTATCACATGCAACATACATGTACATGTACCGTAGTAAAACAATCATAAACACATAAAGAACGTAGTCATATAGTGGCCAATACTCACAGTACATATTAGGAAATACATGTACGGTAATTCTATAAACCGTAATGACCTTCCATGTTTAAGAGGCTCTAATTAAACTAGACATCGTATATAACCTTGTTATACATGTACATGTATATCAATAGATGCATCTAATTAAGCACGAGCAAGCTACATCCATGTAACTGACCTCACAATAAAAAACTAAATTGGTAACAGACATTCTCTGTCAAGTTGAGGCACTAATTTGGAAAACTGTTCTAATTGGATTTTAAAATGGCAGCTGCATGTGCCTTCTGTTATGACTTTGATAACGTTGCTATTTTCCTGTACGTTTAGACTTCAAAGATTAATTTCATTTTACGTTTACATTACAGGGAGAATAGGTGATGCAATAATTTACCAATGTAGCAATGCATTAAATACTGCCACAAACAGTTACTCAATAGGGGAATGACTCACAAAATGTCGTGCAATTGTATTGACTTTTTTAATAATTCACAGTTATTTGTTAACTCGAATCTGTGCACAATAAAGCCATGCACAATACACTGACACTAAAAGGTTATAATGAAAACATCACAAACTAGAGCAACCTGCATGTAGATGTGTGCTGGGAATTTCATTTGAACGACAATATAGTCAAAATCATGATTACCCAAGCGCCGTGTCATATCCATTTTGAAACCACTTCACTTTGGATACTCTTTCTTATCGCATGGCCAGTGTTCATTTTATTTGTATGCACGTAGGAAACACGCATGCATACAATGTGCAAATGCACATATAAAATGTGCACATAATTTACACTATACATGTATACAATTTGCCTGTATGCAATTTGCGCGTATGCAATTTGCGCCTACACCTGTATATAGTATGCACAATATGTACATACAAGTGTACAATACGTGTGAATGTATACCGGTACAATACGTGTGTCGACTGACACACACGTCCCAGATAGATTCGCATTGCTTTGTGGCTGATAATAGCAGCAGCAGCAGCAGCAGCAGCAGCGCAACAGCAGCAGCAACAAAAGAAGCAGCAGCATAGAACAGTCTTCTTGG
>JAVCKS010089758.1:6574-21484 GCA_032273685.1 Pteraster tesselatus | reverse complement strand
TAGCAGCGAATGTGGTAATTGGATACATGTGGTTAATAACATCATAAGGGAATGTGGTAACAATAGGGACAAAGCTAGCAATAAATATAGCCACAGACTGGGCTCATATAGCAACCACTGTCAATGCCGTAAGACATAAACCAACATTGTTCGAAAGTACATACAGCTATGTGGTCATTATTATCAGGTCTTAAAGTTCACGAAGGCATTCAAGGTGATTGGCCCTGGCGCCCCCTGGTTATTGCCTCAGTGCAGTTTGTCTCTGCCTCAAAATTGTCCTACGACTTCTACATTTTCTAATAGAGAGAGCCCTTTTTTCAAGCTAGTTACAGAGCTGCAACAAGGCACCTTTCTTTCGGAATAGGTAAAATAGGCCGACTTCAAAGTTTGAGGTCAAAGGAGACTGTCTGATAAGTTTGATAGCTCAATAATATGAAAGTCTTTCGATCTCCTAGGCATCCCAGAGCCAAAGAAGATGCCTTCAGTATTAAGACATCGCGAAAAATGGAGTTAAAGTAAAAATTCTTGACACATCGCAAAATGTAAAATATGAAAAAATCCTTGAAGTATTTGACGAACAAATCACAAACTATGCAAGATTATTAGCAAACAAATAGCTGGCTTAAATGTTCCTCTATAAGAAATTAAAGGACTTACCTGTCGATCTGTGACTGATGAAGTAGTTATTTACAGAATGGCCAACGGTCCATGGAGAGGGAGATGTATCGGTTGGGAGAGTGAAGAATTATTGAGGAGTGAAGAAATAATATTAAGTTAAGAATAATAACAGGTAATAATAACAGTTATTAGAATAGATCACCTTAAATAATCAAGTTAGCAACTGACAGCTGCATGGTACCTCATTACAATGTAGTGAGTTGAGCCATACGGCATTGACATTAGGGAGAATATCGGAAGAAATGGCTACCCAAAATGAACCACAGTTTGCTGTTCTTATAGATAACTCTTGGGTTATTAAATCCATTCTCTACTGGTGGATCCACATGAACCAAAATGTCCAACCAAATGGGCCGAAATGCGTGCACGAACAAATTTCATGCGACCATAATGTCTGTACCAAAATGTCTACATTGACCATAATTTGTCATTCATACAGACAAGTAATATTTACTTCTTAGAATTCAAGTATCTACTGGCTCCTATTCCGCTAGACCATCATTTCTACATTAGCGAGATTAGAACCAGGATCTACTCTCTCTTCCTTTCTACAAGTCTGCCGACATTCCTACCACGGAGAAATAGTCACTGCATGTTGTACCCTTACCTTTCTCATCCTTGACCGACATCGGAGGGTGCGAATTCATCGCGTTCGAGAGCTGCAACAACCCCGAACCATGACCGGACATCATACCTTGACCTCCTGCTAGGCTAGCCGGGTGGGCAGGCATGGGGACGGGAGGGGCGTGAGCATGCGGTAAAGGGTGCTGAAGTGCTGCCTGGCCGCCCTGTGGGTAAGCACCACAAGAAGCCGTTGGATGTTTCGCCTGGTGGGCACGTTCATATAGTTTATTTTTTATTTTATACAATATTTAGGGTGAGCTAAATGTCAATGCAATGCAACTCGTGTAAAAAAAACCTGTAAGACATGTAGATGTGTGTCTACTAGCAAGCATCAAGATCTACGACCAGCTCACGCAAAATATGTCTTAGAAATGTTCATTTTAACAGTTCACTTGAATGTGATTCAACATGAGCCTTACACCGATTGGTACCCTTTTGGACCGCTGAGGCACAGTGGTTGAAACTTCAATAACTATTTTGTATGTTCAGAGTCTCACTGAATACACTCATCGTTCGCAGTGACTGTTGGCTCACCTTGTAACAATGCATTCGGTCCTCGTGAGAACCTATAGTTTTTTCAATATCCCCCGACACCAACCCGATGGGTGGAATGATGACATTCAATAGGTTCCAATGAGAACCACAATAGTGTAATACCCACAAACCCGACGATGGTGAGATCATACTGGATGAAACGTTGAGGAAACTATAGGTTCTAATGACAACCAAAATGCACGGTGTATCCCAAAAGCCACGGCTTTCAAACAATACTGATATACATGTTGGTTCTATTAGGAGCAATAATCAGGAAAAATTCTCATCGTTTCTGAAATGTAGATATAAGCGCGAGTAGGCCAGCGCGAGTAGGCCCACCCAAGCACCATCAGCTGATAAAGATAGGTCATTCTAACCACACCACTAGCTTGGGAGAAAACAAGTTGATGCACAAGACACTCAAAAGAAAAGGAACCACTGTACTACAGAGTAAAAAATAAAATATTCTGTGCACACATGTAATACTAATATTTACAGATAATTCTGCATGCTAGATACATGCTAGATCTGTGAGCATGCAATGCTTTCAAGAGCATCATGTGATATGGTGTTACACACAATATTAATAACCAGGGGAAAAATCCTCTTCCAATAATCCTCAGCTTTTATTAATGTTAGCGGTGCAGGCTACGTTAGATGGGCAAACTACATGTAGTATTTATGTAGATGATCATCATTGAATATTTGGCATTTTTTATGACCCATGCATTTGGCACCCATGTAGTTAGCACCTGTAAAACCAAATTTCTAACTTCAACTTGCGGTCAGAACAAGCAATAGGGTAATTATTGCTTATGATACTAGATTCCCGTAGGACAAACATTCTCTTGTTCATAAATGAACAAACCTAATAGACCTACAGTCTCCTTGTGGGGCAGTCCTTCCAACTAGGCATGCATAAACCTCTTGTGCTTTCACGGACAAACAAAGGATTGCCCCACAGCATGGCTACACTTTGGTAAGGACTGTAGAATATGTTGATATTAATGTGTCTCTGTCTATTACGTACGCACACGATAGGAAGTATACTCATGAACAAAATGATGTTTTGGTAAGGAAAAAACAACAAATATTTTTTGGGGGGAAATTGAAAGTTTCAAGACACAATGGGCATGATCAGCATAACATGACATTCAACCCTTCACACTTGCTGCAGATAAACACCAATGCAAATAGAATGCGAGTGCACAATTCATAAAAATGTGGAATTATAAAAAATGTCAGAAATTGTAAGTGCCAAATGTACAGAAATAAAGACACACAAACAGTAACGACATAATGATGAAACACTTAAACATGTAGGCGTACATGTACGTCATGCCCCTAGAACACCATGAGCAGTTTTACATATAGTGAACTATTTAATAAAAGTATAAAAAAAACCTTGAAGACATATTTTTTAAATGAGAAAAACTCTAAGCGTGTGTAACAATATTTAGACTAAACTACAAAAGACAGTACTGATATTAACTTTAAAATGCCTTTTAAACAAGCTATTTCATGTACTGCCTAGGAAATAAATTCAATCCTTAAAACAAATAAAGCTCAATAATAGTTTGCATTGATTCCCCCGTTCATTATGCGACACACAAGTCAGAAGGTCGCAAGTATCTGGTTGGTGTTGGCTACGGCTACCTGGCTGCAGGCTGCCTACCAACTTTGGGTGGTCTTTCACACCGGTGAAACTTCGCTTTTGTGGATCTCTTACATTTTACAAATTTGGCTTTAAACTGGCCGCTCTGAAAATTGCCGTGAAATAACTGAAGAAACTAACCCAATCCCTGGTGTCCATTGTTTTTCAATACTGCAGGCAGGACATTTACTGGTACAATTCCAGTTGGTAGGCATGGCCAACTATTTCAGGTCAGTCCAGTAAATTTGTAATCTTTTTTTTTTTTAACCCCAGCCATTCTGACTTGAGGACAAGATCAAGGCAGTTTGATTTTTGAAATTACTCTCTTGACTAAAAAAAATTAACATCGGTGCTGTCTTGAAAAGCACTCACTTTCCAAGTGGATCCCTGCAAGAACAGCTGTTGCTGCACAATACCCTGTACACACACCCCAAACCACAAAATACTATTAGTCCAAGACAAGTCTGCCAAATGAAGTCCCTCTGTAGATCCTTGTTTTAACAGCTGAGTAAAAGAATGTCTTCTGGTGTTGTTGTGACAGAATATGAATATAAACAGTAGAACAAAAGCCAATTTGCATGCATGACAACTACAGTTTGAGACCTTTTCTTTCTAGGAGGTAAAAATATCTCATTGGTTCAAAATACGCATGTTTGATCCTACAGATATATACTGGTAGGTCTTGGCTCAGACTGAAATTGAATCCATATAAGAAGCTGAAGGGAGTATTAGACAAACACAAGGTCATATCTATATGAACACATTTTTAGAAATCATCAAAGTATACTTTTGTTACTACCATATACACAAATATTTCACGGTTGAGTCCGTAAAGTAGTTATTCTAGTGTAACAATCTTTGCAGTTACAGCTTATGAGTGAGTCAAAAGTGTGGCAGGGTTTAGCCCTTCTAATCGCTAACTCACACACATCATGGGGTAAACATAACAATCATGACCCATTTTAGTTGGGAATCCCACCATTCACCTTTTACCGATCATAAACAGAAGAATAACTGGTAAAAGAATCACTTACTTGTGCCTATCCGCGCACGCCGCGATCTTTATTCTGTTTGTCGCATTGCATTCCATCACTATTTCTTGGAAAATAGTTTGCATATAATTGAATTTGCGGCTGTCTTGGGTTTTTTGCGATGTTCATGTTAATTTTTAGCCGTGAAAATATTTGCGTGTACGGTAGTTTATGCAAATAAATTGACTTCTGTTTAATTATGATTCTGTGAGAAAAACAAAGTTCAATTTCTTAAAATTCATTTGTACTCACTTTCACTAATTTAAATAATACAGGCCATTACGGTCTAGTTTGATCGCGGAGGATCAGTGCACATAGAAACTGTTTAATATTCTAATTGAACATTTACGAGGCTTTTAATAGCTTGTGCCCGGCTAATGTCATGCTATGCACATCAATAAAAACCAATTAAATGAACGGAATACATCGGAATAAATTAGGGTTTCTTCGGTTAGGTTTATGTGCATGCTCGTCAAGCAGTAGGCTGTAGGGAAGACATACAGCCCGCATTAGGACTACAATTATTAGTTCAGTGAGAGCCAACCAAAAACACACGTCCCCAAGAAAAAACACATTCTGTACCAACTCCTAAACTTTCCAGGCAGCGGAGTACAACCCGGACCATGGGGGTAGAACCCTACCTCCCTGCTACAGCCATGTTGACAAAGTATCAACTGGTCCCTCCCCGACTCCCCCCATCGCCTTAGTAACCAGTCTAGTCTCTCATCAAATATTGTTGGCTGTTTAAACTGCTCAAACAATAAGGCTGTTTGTTTTATGGCTAGATTACAAAGAGACTATTGGATGGCTTGTAAGTTGATGATTAACAAGAATGATGAAGAAATACAGCTGGTTCCCCAAACCAATTATTAGTGGCAACACTTCTCTGTGTGTATGTACTGTATGTGTGTGTGCGGCCAGCATGTGTATTTGTATAAGTATTGGTTAATCATGGTTTAGGTGATCAATGGAAGTATACACAGAACCAAACATAATGACTTGGGCCGTTTGTGTTTGTCTTAAAAAACAAGACACTTGATAGTTTCTTGTGGAGGTAGAATTTGTGTACTTTATCCTATATCTCCCGATGTAGTCAACGGATGGGACGTGACATTTCAACTGCGTGCTGCTAGTCTTTATCAGGCGATGGTGCAGAACGATCGTTGTCCTTTACCGACCGTTCTACACCATCGCCTAATGAAGACTACCAGTGCGCAGTCGAAACATCACAATCCTATTCGTTGACTACATCGTTAGACATAGCCTAAGTATTATTGTTTATCACTAGGATCAATAACATTTACCAATAGATTGAACACAGTCAGGATTATTATTATTATTTATTATTGTGGATTATTTAGTCTAGAGAATTTACTGTTCAATATTCAGTAATTCTATTTGAACCTTAGTACGGAAGATCTACCTATATGCGGATCCCCCAAAAGGACTGTCCCACAAGATGGCTGATATTTTGCATAAAGACACAAATCTGAATAACTAATAAGCTTAAAGATGTACTGTCTGATTTTAAACCGCTTGAACTATGAAGAATAAACGTTGAATAAATCATTTGGTAGGTTTGCTTTAAAATGATGGCATGCTAAACGCCCTCTACTGATGAAGTATTATCTTGTTGAAATCATTTCTAAAATCAGACAGAATATACAAATTTAATGTATAAAGATTTACAACATGGCATGACTTGTTACAAATTTCACAATAAATAATTAGTTTAGGTATCTAACACTGTCTGCAATTGGTTGTTAAAAATAGAAGCTAAACGCAAGACCAATCACAGACTGTTTTATATATATGGAGCCACTGGCAGAGTTAAAGTAGGGGTAGGAAACTGTTGATCACTGTCAAAAGTAATTGTCAATTAATTAACTCTTAAGGGCAGATTTGACTCAGTTTCAAGAGGAAAGAATTCAAAAGGAAAAACTTACGGAAAAATGTGGAAACGCCGACTGTTGCTGAGAAAGAGACAAAATGATGAGACAGGTAAGCATGTACAGATACTGTAGGGTGGTCCCCCGAGGTACCAGTCATTATAATTAGACACATTTCCTTGTATAAGTAAAACCTGAAGCGCAGGAAGAAAATGGCAGCATGTACACATTGGATTTACATGTACATGTAATGCCACCGAATTCTCTCCGTGTGCGGTAAAAATTAGGGTTGCATTCAGCCCTAATATTGGACATGTTTAATCATTTTGGCTTTTTATCTCCTTGGGTGGCGAGTGTCAATGCTGCCTTAGCTCCCAAGCTGCCTGACTACAGGAAACTCTCAGCCAAGTTAAGGAATTAGTCACAGGAGTTATCTTAACAGGAGTGGTAACACCGAAAACTGTTTAGATTTCACAGTTAAAAAACAAAATTCACAAAATGAGCATCGCGGTCAAAGGGATGTTTTAGTAAACCCGGAAAAAATTGGATTTTTAATTTTGCAAAAAGTAAAATAGGTAATTCTATATTTTGCACAGTTGAAGGCATAAGATACAAGAATGTATTCACTTTTCTAAACATAAAAAAATAGAACGATTGAGTGACTTTCATGTTAAGAGGAGTTATTGTAATTGATAGGGCCTTGCAATAAGCAAACCAAATACCCCCCCCCCCAATGCATAGCGGCATGGTTGAAAAGAAATGCAGACTGCTACATGTACAGTAATTGCCAACCCATCATATGGTAGTCATATTGGCGCAGAGCCAACGACACGGCTGAGTTGGTTTATTCGCTAATGCCAACCGACGTGTGACAATGCTGGGGATGTACAGTATGTAGTTTTATAGGTACATGTCATTGTAAACTATAGTCACAACACGTGTCTGTACATAAATTTCAATTATAATTGCTTGAGTAATCAATATTCAAAACTGCACATCTTAAAAAATTGCAGCCATGAAGACAGCAACAGATCCTACTGATCATAGCAGACATTTGTGGGCAGGCATATGTTCATCCGATAGATAAATCTTTTGGAAAACAAGGACCGCCTAACAAGATGGCTACTTTTTGGCGAGGGGTATACAGTTTGATGACATTTATCCGTCTACAATAACACCTGCGTTTCAGATTTAGAAAATACCAGTTGGCCTACACACGCTGTCAATTTGGACAACACATTGAGTTTTAATTAGGATGCAGAAATTATTTCGGATAATTAGATTACATGCATGTGTACTTTTATTTTGTTGTGTCCTTCGAGAGGTTCAAGCCTACCACAAAGGTCTGTACTGTAGGCAGAGAAATTAATTACGGCTTTAATGGGTGGGAATAAACTCCCAGTAGAAACCTGCCAGCCCACATGGGCATGGACTGAAAAACCACTTAACCCACAGACACTGCGGTTGCTAATATTTAACAGTCCTTTCAGAAAGTTTGTGCCAAGAAGGAATTTTGTAGCCGGATATATGCCAATTAGTAATTACCTAGACATTGGTCTAGTTATTGGCCCGAAGGTATGCCACGTCTGTTCATCTGGTCAACCCACCAACTGAAGTTGGGCTATGTTTAAAATTAGGGCTTCGGGGTTGCAATTAACCGTCTCTGTAGGTCATAAAGGTTGACGGACAATAGGCACGTTTCCCTCCCAAATTGTTTCAAAAATAGCCTCACAGGAAAACAAATCACTGTACAGATGTCGCGATATATGTATCTAGGTTTCTAATGTGATTTTCTTGGGGGGGGCCCAAAGTAATTGTATCTTTCTGCAAAATTAGCAGACGTTTCAAATTGTATTTTTGGCGTTACTTTGTCTTGCAAGTTCACCTCTTGTAGCTTGATACTGAGCACTTGCTTTGAAATGTTTGGCCAAATGTGGCAATGCAAGGTTTGAGTTTGGCCACAGAGAACTCCAGGTATGTGTACCACATGTAGGTAGCTGAAATGTTTCCATGTACTCACCCCAATAATGGCATTAAGCTCTGTCATGGTTACCTGCTTGGCTCGTTCAACTGCTGCGGCTACCTGTTGCTGATGCTGCGTTAAATAATAGACAAGCAGGTCATGCAGAACGTGCATCCAGGAATGTAATGTGTAATGTAACATGGGCTGCTACGGTGACCGATTGGAAAACACTGGTCAAACCTACAATTTCGTGCTGTGTTTTCATATTAAATAAAATATCAAAATCTATTTATATTCGAGTTATGTTTTAAAGGTATACAAAAAATAATGATGATTTGTTGAAAATACAGTTCATCGATTTTTGAATTATTCTGGAATATTCTGGTCCAAACAAAATAATGTGTCTTCTCTATTTGAACAAAATTGCTCAAAATGTTGGATCTATACATCGAAAAACAAATGTAAACAGTTCCAGATAGCTCATCTTCAGCTTGAATTACCTTCGATTTGTCCACTATGTGAAGGGTTTTCCCAAATTGCATCACATTGAAATGAATATTTTAAATGAATTGTCATTATTTACCTAAACAATTTGTAATCCATATAATAGCAATCTTTATTCGCTATAGACCAAAGAACTATTTGAACAAAATTAGAAACAGTAAGAACCCATTTTATTCTGCCCCTCCTGCCCCCATCCCCCAAAACCCGAATACCATTTTATAACATTTGTGTGTGTAAAGATTCTTTTAAGAAATTTAAAAATACATTCACAAATAGAAAAGGACATTTTGTTATCAATTCGGTACCGACCCTTTCCCCCATGAATTAAAAAATAAAAATAAAAAATAAATGTATTGATTGATTTTTTCTAGCGACTGTCAGCCATAAATAGATGCAAAAAAAAAGTCATTTGTCTGAAATGCTATCTACATGAACGATATGGAGCTTACCTCCTGTGAAAGGAATGGGATGATTTGCACACAGATGGCATTAAGCCGTTTGGCGATCTCAGTCTGTGGAAGAAAAAAATAAATATTGAAATGAATTGTGAATATGGGATCCGATACATAAGTATTGTGTTTCATGGAGATTACTTTCAGCTAGATTTGCTAGACTCTGTAGTCGTCAGACAATGTGTAGTCTCAGCTCATGCATGACGTACTGTGAGAAAGCAATTTAAACTAAGTGCTAGTGATAGAAACAGACCAAGTAAAAAAATAAGAATTAGGATCCTTGTATATGTGTATTTTTGCCTTGGGGAGTCAAGCTGAAGGACTAGGAGTATTTCTCTGCACAAAACAAATCATCAGGAAAATTTAACCCTATAGTCACTTTTGTAGCAATTATGCTACCATGATTCTGAAAGGATTTTTTAAATAGAAAATTTATTCCGACTGTGGGCAACTGCACAATGCAGGCATTCATTTTATAAGTCTGCGTTAAAGTTGAAGACAAGCTCTTAAACTTAAGCAGAGCTATAATTTGAGGTCTTTTTTGATCGGCACAAACTAGTAACTATGACTTAGATCAAGACATGCTATATTCCCCAAGCGCACGTGGTATCGGGTTACTAAGCTACATAATACATGCGCACAGAGAGGGTGTAGTATCAGCGATGATATACAGCTGTACATCACAGCTTTTGCAAAGCGTGGTAAAATATTTATAATGTTCACATGGAGAACAACATGTTACCATAATTTTCCTGGTTGTATTTTCACTAAAGTAGTATTCACAGTTATATTAATGCAGTATTACACTCATTTTGTTTTCAATCATAATCACATTAATGTTAACCCAAGTCTAAAGCGACATGAATTAGGAGGGGGGGACTCAACACCGATTCCCTCTTCACCAATCCTGTTGAACCAGGGGAGTTAGGCACGGTGGACAATCTTCTACTCACTCATTGCCCCTCCCTTCACCCCTCATCTACTATTCTTGCACCCACCCCTGTCCAACACCCTACCACAGAACCGAGCACCTTACATTAATGACAGTTACTTTAAGAAGCCTGACTACATGTACTACCACTATTTATTGAGACAAACAATTCCTCAACCTCCCTGGTCGTTGGACATGCCTGTATGAAATCACTGGCGGTGTCAATCATCAAGCTACTGTAATTAAAAACCCAATCCACTGAGCTACTAAATACCTAACATTCCTGTAAAAGCACATTTGTTTTTATTTTAGACAGTTAAACACAAAGGCAATGTAAGCAAATAAAATAGTTTGGTGTAACACTCCTTCCCCCTAAACCACAGTAATTTAATACTAATATTTTTTTCATTTTAATACCCCACCACTGAAAGCCTAACAAGATATTATTGAACAAGATATTTATTTGGCTTATGAGAAGTTTGTACAGATTAAAGTGTCCACAACTTTTGCGAGCAAGCAGTTTTTGTAATGACAAGGGTAGAGTCTGCATAATATGACCGAATGAGGGAATATGTTGCCTGGCAAAACAGCCCCTTTAAGCCAAAAACTTGAAGTTCCACAAAGATATTCCAGTCCCGATATAAATCTTAGTATGATCCAGCAAAAAGGGGCTTTCCGAAAGCTACTGGCTCTATTTTGTTTTATATCAATGGGCATTTGGGAATAATGAATCTTCCCATCAAATTATGTTTTTATTATACAAAAATCCCCAAAAGAACCAACAGGAAAACATCTCTACTCCCTCATAGAAATGGTTGACTTCGTAAAAGCCATCGTCTACTTCTAAACCATTCTCCCCCGGGATGTAGATTTTTATCATTACTTCAATGTTAATCTGATAATTCGTCTTACTCAAATCCAATCGGAAGGCACCATACGTAAAAAGCTTCTTCAGAGAGAGAAAAAAGCACTTTGATTTACAAATGATGGATTTGATTCTTGGTTCAACATACATCATTGACATTTATGAAACATTGTTCAATTGACGTTCAGAGTTCAGAGTTTTTACAAGATGCAGTTAACTATCCATTTACAAACATGATCTCAATTTGAGCAAGACAATCCCAATCTTACACTTCTTACAGAAAGTTTGGGAAAGCAAAGTCCTGCCTAAAGCACCCTTCAAGTTTTGCCTATTTTATATTGGTTTTAAATTCAAACCGTAACAATAGTATTTCCAGCGGGTCTATAGCTTTACAACTTCGTCACTAAAAGGAAAATTGCCTCGGTGCCTTAGCCTTTCAAAATGAGTTCCACTGGTCTGAACATTGAGAAATGAAAACCATCTCCTGACAGAGATAACAATGGCTCATTTCAGAAGTAAAAATGGTGCCACTACCGGTTTGGTAGTCACAGGACTAACGACACTCCAAGATAGTCACAATGCATTTTGAAATAATATTCTCCCGATTCCTTTGACAGGGTAGACATGCGCCGCTGAAACCTCCCATCACATTCTTCCCTTCATCACCAACAAGGACAACCGTCGACGACGAAAGTCTGTGTATAAATATGCATCTCTAGCCGCAGTGGTGTGTAACGGTTGTGCACTATTACCCACGTGTGGTGGTTAGTGGCAATATGGACACCAAAGCCCTTCCCCACGCACTACACAATCATCCGTCTTCATTGAAGCTCTAAGGCCAGTCAAATTAAATATTTGTTTGGTGTCTTTTTTGTCCACTTTCTGTTTTTAGACTGACGAATTACTTTGGTTTTAGAACAATATAAAAACAAAGTTTATAAAAAAAAAAGGACTGTGTATATGTCCCCACCCGGCCCCCGCCCCCCCCAAAAAAAAACCCAACCAAATAGCAAACCATAACCACTATCAAAGAAACTCGGCGGTTGAATTGTAATTAGTTCAGTGGCCAATGATTTTAGTTGAGGGAGAAAAAAATCTATTGGATTTCATTCGTGTTTAATAAAAAATACAGTACAATAAACAAGTTCTCTTTTTAGTTGGCTCAAATGCATACTACTACTGCCTATTTGTGTGTTGGGAGGAGGGGGGGGTCGTTGTGAGATGCTTGACTAGCCAAGGGCATTATTTCCCCCAAGTATAAGCTATTACCCATGGATAAGGCCTGCCTGACACCCTTATCATCCGTGACAAGGCAACCGTGGCACAGCTGATAATATATTAATGAAAAGCGCTGCATAGCCGACCAAGTGAGTCTCTAGCCTTATGCATGGTTGCCAGGGCGTGTATAGCTCAGCCAGTCAGCCGAGCGTGCTAAAGCATTTACTTTCGGCGGTTGCGGTTTAGTAGAATCAGTCTGATGGCGGCAGCAATTACAGAAGTAGAATTATGTAGCTTTTAGCTAGCGGACGACTGTAGGGGCATGTACGTGACACAGCGTAGAAAAAAATATTTGGATAATGCATTCGGTGACAATTACTTGTAAATACTCGGAGAGGGGAGAAGGGGTGCTTTGTGTGAATAATTGTTTTTATGACATAAGATGCAACTCTGGTAAACACACTACTCTATTTGAATGGGCCGAGTTGAAACATGTCCACAACAAAACAGGATTTACCATTCAAAGCAGTGATTCTCGTTTGAAAGTGTAAAGGCACGATTTTCTTGATAAGAATACATCAATTCAAAGTCTTTCTTTGTTCAATAAAGGGAAAGAGATGCAAACTTTTAGTAAAACCATCATGGATGAACACACACATTTTCTTCTTCACTTGATTAAGAGGGCAGGGATATTAAACTGATCTCTTCTGGATAAACACGCAAAGTGATCACTTTCAAATCTGTGGGACAACAACCTTACTTAATCCTAAAATAATTCATAGGAATTAATCCAAGTGGGGACAGTTTTAAGCAAGATCTTTGGGTGAACAATTCTTAACCCTCCCACTATCCTCTGGGTAAACATGGCTCAGCCCCACCCTCCCACCCTCTCAAGAGATTAAACAGGGGGCCCCCAACCTCCCTGGATGATCACCTGTCTAGGGGCACTTTGTTTGGTTCCGATGCCTTAATGTTTTACTCCACACCCCCCCCCCCCCCCCCCTTGTGATAATTTCAGTTCGGTTTTGATTCTTGGACCAATATCCAATGTCAGCGACGGCGCTTTAGACTGTATCCTTTTGAGATAACGTAACTGACCTGATAAGAACCACTCTCCTATTTAAGTTACAATCCAATCAAATTTAATAGCCAGGGCCAATAAGGAGAAAAAGGAATTGTTCGCTATACTCTGCTATTTCCAATGGTTTTGTGTGTCCACTTTGGACTGCCAGTGAGTACCTATCCAAGACTTACGAGTGTCTTTTGATAGTGTTTTTGCTCGGAGAAGAGCCAGCCAGCTTACAAGAGGTGTCCAGTGACGCGTTGGAGGGTGGTTTCGGGTAGCAGGACCAGGGGCACTGTCTTCACACGGCCCAATCAACACCCTACCGGGTGAGAGTTTTTTTCTCCTCTCAACATATCCTCTGGTTTCTTGTTTAAAGGCGAATCTAAATATATACTAGACCTAGCAGCGAATGTTTAATACTTCAAGTGGCGATCTATGCTACATTTGAATATTAATGGGATGCGATCTCCGTGGTGCAGCAAGTTTAAAATTACCCTAAGGTTGCATGTATGAATAGGTCCTGCAATTGGACCAATAAATGCTCCTCTTCAAGAAGTCACTTCTATCTTTATCTATTCATCAGCAGTTTCTTGTCTGTACATGTATGAAGTCTGCCACATCAATTCTTATTTGACTCAAAATGACCTTAAAACACAGGCTTGTCAGTGTCGCACACGGAAATGAACAAAATCAATTCCTCTTATGACCTACTGACCTTATTCTATACAATACATGGTCAGTGTGGTAAATACATGTACAATATGTTCCAATAGAATTGGCATTTTTCTCAGAAATGTCCATTAGGAAACAACTGTGGTTTCAATGTCCTTTGATATAGCCCAAAGCATGCACCACAATCTCCATTGTTCAGTTGATCCCTAACCAAGTCAACACCACCACATTGCACCCCCTTATTTCCCCTCCCCATCCTCTCGATCCTTACAACTAGCTGACATAAGCGGTTAGCCAACAGAGATGAAGCTGGCGTAGTTTGTCATCTACTGTACACCCCCGTCATGTTGACATCATCCTGAGAGTGACATGTTTGCAGGTTCACCGTACTTGACGAAGACTACACCCCTGCACCCCCCTCCCTGTACCCTGGCCATGTTGTCTGGCTGTATACATCAACATGTACGCATTCAATTTTAACACTAATGAAGTGGATCGGGGGAGTGTGACCGAGTGGTTGTCATGCACAAGTGCTCAATCCTAGTATATACTGCAGGGACCTCCCACATTGTTGTCGGATTGAGAACTGGCAGGGGAGAGTGGCTTAATGTAACACTGTATATATAGCCTACATGTACCTTAATGTAATACACTAGCTGTAGCCTACACCTTAATGTAGCCTACACCTTAATGTAACACTGTGTATATAGCCTACATGTACCTTAATGTAATACACTAGCTGTAGCCTACACATTAATGTAGCCTACACAATAATGTAGCCTACACAATAATGTAGCCTACACAATAATGTAGCCTACACAATAATGTA
>JAVCKS010089736.1:0-21506 GCA_032273685.1 Pteraster tesselatus | reverse complement strand
GGTACAAGATTTCATTTTTAAACCTTGCAAAGTACTTGTAATTCTGTAATGAGAAGTCCTATAAAAATGTCAGGTATTAATATTATTATCTTATCCGAAGTGATCGAGAATGATATTGATCGCATCTAAGTACTCCCAACTTGTCCAAGGATACGTGACAGCCTCGTAACTGCAACCTTCCCTCCTTGACTGCGATGAGCCTGCGCCTCATCAAAGAGACGACGACAACACTTCTCATCATCGAGAGGCGACAATGCATCGACAGCTCCACAGAATTCTCTTTGGGTCATCAGACCGAGCTCCTTACAGGGATGTTGAAGCAACTTGCTCTCAATCTGTTCCAACAAATACCCCCCCCCACATCCGAGAAAAAACAAAATACATGTTTACTTTTTTGTAAAAGGAGTTTGATATACTGCCCCACCAAAAAAATTTCTGAACAGTTTTGGAGATCAAATACCAAAAGAAGAGTTTGAAATAACCCCCAAATAAGTGAAACAATTCTACAAGGTTTTAAAGATAAATACACAGTCTCATACTCTTTAGCATATTGAAACCATGATGAAATTTGCAGGTCAAGACTCGAAGAAAGACTCGACCGTAACAGAATAATAATACGAGGCCTAGCTAGAAATCCAATACTCACATCTTGAAACCTGGGTTCACGAAACTTGAGGATGATATACATGACGTATTCGCAGACGAGAGCCTTGGAGATTTTATTCTCACTGAACGATGTGTAGCCAAGATGGAGTTGATCAACTTCGTCTTCCTGAAAAAGAAAAAGGAAAACACTGCTTAATGCTTTTGATACAGACACTCGCGGTGGACAAAAAAACATGCATTGACTAAATCAACAGTGACTCACAGATCTGCATGATGTTATGCAATTGGGATTAAAATGTTGCATTATTGTGTAAACATCATAGAGAGGAATCTGGTAGGAGTCACATTTTGTCGGACATTTGGAAAGTTGGCGCTGGCTTCAACAACACCAAACATTATCCATGTAGTGGATCAACAACACAAAACATTATCCATGTAGTGGATCAACAACACAAAACATTATCCATGTAGTGGATCAACAACACAAAACATTATCCATGTAGTGGATCAACAACACCAAATATTATCCATGTAGTGGATCAACAACACAAAACATTATCCATGTAGTGGATCAACATGTGAAGTAAAAACAGAGTAATCGCAAACATCATATAATCACTTCTTCATTTTAGACCAATCTTCATATGGGTGGGCCTCAAATTATATTCCCTGCCCATATTAGATTAGATTTTGCCCAAATTTCAAAACCATGCAAACTCTAAACAGATAATATATGAAGCATGTCTGTAGAGACGTACACATCAGAGCCTGCGGTTTTGAAAAGCAATTTGTTTTTTAAATTTCGATCTTCGGAGAATCTTTGCTCCATACGACCAAAGCGTCGCGGCACGGTCAAGCCATATGGATTGATTGCTGTTCGTAATAACGTACGGCCAATCCACTCTTACGTTAAGGAATGGATACACAGCTGTAACGAACGTCTTGAAGTCATCCACGTGTTGCCAGTCGACGCGATCGATCAGATCGCCGACGACGAGGAGATATCGGAGAACAGCTGCATCCAAGTTGGATACAAGGATGTGGCAGAATATCTGAATAGCCTGTGGCAAGCAAACAGTGTACGTGTTAGGAGGCTGGCGGACTGGGGCACATTTTAAATACTAGAAAAATCTAGAGTAATTGCATCATTACAAATGAGTCATGACAAAGATGAGAGATGATGGGTGTTTTGGCCGAGACGATTGGTAGTTGGGCTGAGATGATGGGTAGTTGGGCTGAGACGATGGGTAGTTGGGCTGAGACGATGGGTAGTTGGGCTGAGACGATGGGTAGTTGGGCTGAGACTACGGGTAGTTGGGCTGAGACGATGGGTAGTTGGGCTGAGACGATGGGTAGTTGGGCTGAGACCCTGAGACCATGGGTAGTTGGGCTGAGACCATGGGTAGTTGGGCTGAGACCATGGGTAGTTGGGCTGAGACCATGGGTAGTTGGGCTGAGACGATGGGTAGTTGGGCTGAGACGATGGGTAGTTGGGCTGAGACCATGGGTAGTTGGGCTGAGACGATGGTAGTTGGGCTGAGAGGATGGGTACTTGGGCTGAGACGATGGGCAACATTCCTTGTTTACTGCTGTCCAATAAAGTACTCAGACTTTATACAATTTTGCAGCATACCTTGCTGACAACAGCGAATTCTACGACAGCCGTTATGAAATCATGCGCACAGAGATACATGATGTCCTTTAGCATAAACCGGTCCAGTAGGAATTGATACAAAGCGGTCTGCAAAAGCAACCATAATAAAACAAATTTTAATAATAAATAAGAACAAATCTAGATGATTCTAACTTGTTGACTACAAACTTTACAATTAATAAGTCACAAATTAATAAGAAGCTTATGTAACAATCTATTTCATCGGCTGTAAGAAATAGTAGCTAACAACAGTCTGAAAGCAATCATATTAAAATGAAAAACAAAATAAATAAAAAAATAAGAACAAATCTAGACGATTTTTACTTTTTGATTACAAACTTTACGATTAACAGTCACAAATGAATAAAGAAGTTCCGGTATGTAACAACCTATTTCATCGGCTGTAAGAAATAGTAGCTAACCACAAGGGTAATTGTAGGCCGTTCTATACGACGTCAATCCCGTCACAAGATGAGAAGTTTGAACGGCTTACTGTCGGCAAAGAGTTAACTCACTAACCAAAACACCAACTGCGGGTTCTTCTTCAGCATTCTCGTCCTTCCACAGCATCTGGGAGTAGAACTGGCCGATAATCGACAGAGTCCGTTTCTGTCGGTGTTCGTGAGAAGGAAAGAAGAGGAAAAAACAAAATGAAGTCGTAACAAAATTAAATTGCTAAGAATCGCTCGCAACCCTCATGCTAATCCGAAGAGCAAAAAACTAAGTTTAGATATCGGACTGAAAAGCAACATTACTTTATAGCCTGCTTCATCAAACTCGCTCGGATTTTTTTATTTACAGTATTCCTTTACCGGTAAACAAAGAACATTAGTATTCTTACTATATTCATGGGTTTAGGTACCATGCGTGTGACAGTCGTCCGGGCTTTGTAATCATCCCACAGGTGCATGAAACTCCTTGTCTGATGGTTAGGAATAAGAATGTGAATCAAATTCTAAATGAAATATGTCAAGGTAAACTGCATCGAGTCAAAGTGAGTTAAGTTTAGTAAAATCAAATCAAATCCAAATTAATCCAATCCAATCCAATCCCAAACCAGCAACCTGACCTAAACCAACTCAAACCAAACCAAACCAAACCAAACCAAACCAAACTAAACCAAACCCAACCCCACCCAACCAGCATCAAATCAACAATCCAACCCCAACCCCAACCCCAACCCCAACCCAACCAGCAACCCAACCCAATCTCAAACATCAAGTACATGTTCATCTTGACCCGTTCCAGCCTCCCCGTCAGGCCTCACGTTGCCCATTGGGTTCCCGCTGTCGGTTATACCAGGGGTGACCGAGTCACCGTGGAAGGCGGTCTTCTCCTTGTCCAAGTCCAGAACCGAGTACCGACTACGAATTCGCTTGGCGGCTGCATCTGAGGAGGGTAGAACCCCCGTGGTGGATGGAGGATGTGGCTTGAGGGAGCTGAAAAAATGTGAAGACAATGTAATCAGCAATTTTCAGAACAATCAAGATTTTGAAAGGTCAAAGGTCAAGGCAACACTTCGAAGGATCAAAGCATATTTAGGGAATTAGTATTGCACAAGGGAAAGTGCTGTTACCATTTTAATCAGAGAGTTTTTATTGTTCAGAGTTTGTATTGCACAAGAGAGGGCGCTGTGACCGTTTCACATTGTGGCGGAGGTACTTGCAGAGACTTACATTTTGTCCGGTACATTTGCGATGCGTAGCCTGGGTCTGGACAGCTTGATGTGGGTGCAGTTGACTGGTAGATTGATCAACTTCTCAGAGTTGACTTTGTGTGGGCACAAAACTGTCTGAAAATTAACAAGGACAATTAACAAGGCACTGAAGTTTTTAATTTAATGGTTATGGTTTCCACAGGATTCCATTACATCATGGGAACATGGGAATTAGAAATTGAAATAATAGAAAAAAAGGATAGTCACTGAGTAGCAAATTTCAATTATTTTTCTTCAATTTCAACATTGTCGCTTGGACATAAGACTAAAGTATCGCAAAGACCCGTTTGTATTGCTGGCAGAGACTGAGAAAAGCAAAGCATCTCGCCCAGAGACACAAGTGCCAACATCAAATCTGGATTTGAAATCTTTCTTTATGATACCCGTTTTACATTCCTGGGTGGAGGGAGGCAATGGACGTACACGTGCCAACGGCGGCAAACGAACCCACCTTCTCCCCACAACTGGCGCAGTACTTAGCATCTTTTAGCTCGTGCCACGTCTTCTTGTGATTGGTGGAGGTGTAGATCATGACACTGTACTTGCTGAGGACCGCCTCCTGGGGAATGAAGGGGTCCATGCCACTGCTCAGGAGGTCACTCCGATCGAAGGAGTCCGAAACGGAGCCGGTGTTGGAATCTTGGAAGAGAGGAAGGAGATTGGGGGAAATAGGTAAATCCAACTTAATCAAAGACTGACCGAAATGTGTCAAACTGTAGCTGTAAGTAAAACTACACCTTTTTCAGTGCTGCTTTGTATATTCCCATCTTTTTCGGTTGCTGACGGGTGCTGCCCCTCGGTGGGTAGACCTTCCCCTTCCTTGAAGTTGACACTTCGGGTTCTACTGGGCGTTACTTTGGTGCCCTGGCTTGCCTGCCCGGCAGCCGGGGTCTGTTTGGCCGTCAGCTTTAGCTGCTGCTGCTGCTCGATGGAATCGCGGTGCTGACGAATCAACTGCAGCTCAACGTTCAGCGCAGTGATGGTTTGTTGGAAGAGGTCCTGGGCAGTGCTTAGCTGGAGGGAAACGTGGGAAGCTTGAGACTGGGGAAGGGGGTGACTAGTGACGGGGGGTGACTGGGGACAGGGGGTGACTGGTGACGGGGGGTGACTGGGGACAGGGGTGACTGGTGACGGGGGGTGACTGGTGACGGGGGTGACTGGTGACGAGGGGTGACTGGGGACGGGTGTGACTGGTGACGGGAGGTGACTGGGGACAGGGGTGACTTGGGACAGGGGTGACTGGGGACAGGGGTGACTGGGGACAGGGTCTCTCACCTCCCCATCTAGCCTCTCCAGCTCCATCTCTTCCTCATCAAACTCCCCAACCTCGAGCCCGCCGTCTTCCAAAGCGGTGTCCCTGTACACCTTACGTTGAAGCTGGGCCTTGTGCGACTCCAGAAAAGACTCAAACTCCTCGATGGTTTGATTTTGAACCTCAAGAAGTTGCCTTTCCAACTTCTTGGCTGATTCCAAGTTGGCCAGTTGGTGGTTCTGATAATTATGTAAAGGAAACCAAGTTACTTAGTTAGGACACCTATCATCCTGTATGCCACCCCTCACCCTCCCCCTATCCTTCACTCACCGTCTTATTAGCAAAGACAGATCTGCGAGCCTTTCGAGTAGTATACTTATCGTCCTCAATCTTTGCATCGAATGCTACGGATACAAACAGACGTAATACAAGAGAGAATTATCTATGACTACAAGTATTAATCTCATCCATGATTCAATAAGGCGATTGGGCAGTAGCAGACAGATACAGATACAAAACCATGATTATTTTCAATATGGTTCAGTTTCAGAGAGATGAACTTAAAGAGTCACTTAAAAAAAAAAGGGGGAAATTTAAGAATATTTTCCACGATAACACCCCTTTAAAGAGAGATCTTTTCAACATGGCAGGGGGGTTTGGAAACCTCAGTATGGATGTGAACCATGGGCAGGGGATGGGACGCATGATGTGAGAGCCACTGCTACACGTACGTACCCGCTCGCAGTGTGTCGTAACTATTCTTGTACTGGCCCAGAAACTCGGTTTCCTTCTCCAGGAATGCGAGACGCTCTTGGAGCTTTCGTTTCTGGAAGTCAAAATTGTCCCTCTCCCTCTCGAGGTCATCCGTCAGGTCTTCAACGGACTGCGTCAGTCTGCGGGAGTCAATGCGAGATACTCTGTTAAACATTAGTTTTAGCTGCTGTTTGACGGGTGAAGAAACACCAAGATGATTGTGTGATCTTGGGCAACACACTCCCGAGAACCTCTCTCTAGCCAAGCTACGAATGCTGGGGATAAACTTACGATTGACTATTGTACCACTCAGGGGTAGTATTGGCAATACTCTCAGGATAAGCCGCTAGGCTCGGGATAAACCGTACGATCTCCTACTCACTCTGTAATCTTAGCATCTCTTTCCTCGATCGTCATTGCAGAATCGGCAATTTGCTCCTTCAGTTCAGCGAGTGTTGCCGTTCGCTCGGCTACAAGGACCAACGCTTCTTCACGTTGGCGTGTCTCATCAGAAAGGTGATTTTCGAGAAGTTGAACGTCTTTACAAAGGGTGGCTATCTCTTCATTCCTGAGGAGATCACAAGAGGTTTTTTTTAAAAAGAAATCGCGAGAGGTATTTGCTGATGACATTTTTGCAAAGCGTACGGAGCTCAAGTATGCTTGAGTCTTGTGACAGATTATAAATTATATTTTCCAATCAGCGGGGTAGTTATTCTTCAAACCATTTGGTATTTATAAAAGGGTTAACCTTAAAAGGTACGGTATTATGGTGATATTCAGGGATCCTTGAGAATCTTACTATCTGTACCCAAAATGTCCGTGGGTTCGAGGGTCGCAAATATCAAAAGCACAAGATGGTGTTACCTTTCTGAACGGACATTTTGGACCAGAGAAAAGTATGGAATTCGCTTAATGAATATTTGCTCCTCTGTCCTCCTGTCAGATACAACGTTTGTGGCATCACGGAAGGTGGAATGGCTTTCTTTAGAACTGGTATATTGATGGCTGTAGACAGCGTCTGGGGAAAAACAAATCCATCCAGATAAACGGCAAAGGAAAAAAATACCGGTACATGCGAATGCTACGTAATTTCTTCCTAGGTTATTTTCCGGATGGTGTAGAAAATAACCTAGAGGAATTGGATTATATTTACACCTGGTGTAAAAATAACAACTACTTTTTGAAAGCACAGTTAACTGTTACTGTTTGATACTTTAAGTTTAATTAATTCTTACCAACGATTTTATTTCGAACCATTTCCAGGACATTCTTGAAAATTCCCAGTTGAGGAAGAACTTGATCGAAGACTTCAAAGACGACCTGGGCTTGCTCAGGAGACAGCGCGCGGTCAGTGCTTACCTCCGCAAGACGTAACTCAAACATCTTAGCTAAGCAAATAAATACAAACAATGTAGCATGATCAGGCCATATTTTAGAACTTTTCAATTTCCAAAGGCCAAATTTAGATAATTATCCATTTATCACTTTTAAAAGAAAAATTGGCTAAACTTCAGAAAAATTGCCATGCCTGCTATTGCTAAGGCTTTTAATCTATCTCTAACAAAGTAACATAGGCCTATGTGTTTGTTTTTATTTTAAGGCATAATAAGCGGCCAGAAAAGATGAGATATTTCTGTCTGTCACCCAAATAGACTACACTAAAATTGAAATATTTTCACCAATTTTAAATTGAAAAACAGTGTTTAATACTGTGGCATTGTCAGTGTCACAAACTGTCTATTAGTTAGAGGTAAGGCCTAGTCCTAGTTAGTAGTAGTAGGCCTACTCGGAGGTCTAACGTTATATTTTACCTGGGGAATAACCGTCCAAAACATTAATTGTCCCACCACTGGAATCCATGATTGTGGCAAATCGTACAAGAATTCGAAAATATTACCAACCAGTCATATTTGAAATTAACTTGAAGTTAAACTAGGCCTAGTTTTGTAGTTACTCCACAATAAAAGACTAGTACTAGCTGGGGTACTACGTACTAGTAGCAGACTAGTACAGTACTATGCCAGTAGTACAGTAGGCCTAGTACTACTTTACAAACTTTAGTTTATTGTTGTTATACCAGTTGCTAGTGGCCGCCTAGCCCATAGACATAATAGTATGTCTATGGCCTATAGCCTACGTACACTTGACACTTTGTACAGACGCCACCAAGAGCCAAAAGATTAAGACATATCGACAGAGGCCATCAGTGAGAAACACACGAGATGTCTAGGAAAGAGGCTATTTTTGCAGGGTAAAGGTTGACATGAAAGCGTAGAAAAGTGATTTAAAGGGTATCATGTTGATATCCAGCGATTAAAATTCTTGATAATCTTAATATCTGTACCCGAATATTTCGCTCCAAAATATGACGCCAATAAAGGCCGCAAATTTGCCGCGGTTTATAAAAATTCACATTTAGAATCACGAGAGGGCGTTGCTAGATGTCATCACGAACCCTACCTACGTAATGCTCTTGTCATAAGTTCGATAGCTGTTATTGGTTAAAAACCCTTTCTAACATGAGGAACAACGTGAAACAAGGAATATTCCCCCACAAATAAAAATCGACTGCGAAGTGAAAAATAAATGTAATGGATAACTTGCCCTACATAAAACACGGGTAGAAATTAGGTTATACATCACTCATAAACACCGCGCCATCTTTGTAATTACCCGACTCGGACATTTTATACCACACGGATTGAGCTAGAGATGGGCACCTTTTCTATACTCAGTTTCTAACGTTCCATTTGCCTGATGAATTTGGGTCATTATCCAAAGTACTCTTTCACGTGAAAAAACAAAGGCCTACGCATGCGCATCACGTCCTTAGTCTTGAATGGTCGACTTAGAAGGGACAAAACCTGTGCTAGATTTCTCTATGTACTATTAGTTAAAACAAAACGTCCGTACAAACATGCGTCGTCCACTTCTCCTGCGCATGGGCGGTGAAAATGACGAGCCTACCTGGACGAAAGTAATTCAACTACTTAGTAATTTTGGACACGCGCCGGCTTATGTGCGGCGGTGGAACACCTGCTCCCGTGTCTCCAGTGTACGGTCGTGGCCGGCCCGGCACGGCGTGGGAGTTTAGAGCCTGACTCAACATAACTTACATTTTGATTCTAGGGTAGCATACTGTTTGTTCAGCCTACAATTTGGCATTTGCCATATCCACACGCATGCAACAGTCGTCCGCTGACTTTGCATCGACGCCGACCAAACGTGTTGAATGATGTAAAAAAAAACAACGAATGTCGAGTCGCCGCTGCGCTGAGGCGACTGTTGCCAAAACACTGGTGAAACGCAAGTTGGGGCTACTCTGGCGAACAGTACATGTACACGTACGTACGTATGTACCTAGTATGGGACTTTGGCCAATTATGACGACTAATGTCGGATGATGTCGCCTGCTTCACACACGGATTATTCACGTTAAAATGCAGATTTGACATTAATGTAGAATATATATTTTATTGCCACTTAAATAGCACGGAGCACATTAGCCTAGGCTGCCTAGCTGACTTTGTACGGCCAGTTTAGTACCAATCGGCGCAGCTGGCCGTCATTCCTTCTCGATGTAAGCCTGGGACGTCCAGACTAATCGACGTTTACAAAAGTATAGGGACACCCGGTCTGGGAAATTATCTTTTAGGACCTTGGACACATCTCCCTGAGTGATTCCATGATCTCTGGGAATTAGAGCTCGCAGCTTTAAGCCTGTATTCCTGAGTGGAGTGATCGGGTCTCTCCGGAGAAAATCTCTCAATCGTGAATGGACAAAAAAAAAAGTTCATTAATCTGGGTTCCAGACGTCAATTTGGCACGTACAAATATATTCCACGATGGGAATAAATTGATCAGACAACTAAAAACATGCACAGTTCTTATTACCAAAATCCCGACACGGCATTTGTGCGTGTCCTACTACATCTAAGTGGGATTTTATTTCCGTGATTTTGTGTGTAACATTACTCAATTAAAAGTACGCACAATATGCTAATGTTGTATAAACTACTTCAACATCTCAGACTTACGTCTCAGACTATACAAGTCTAAGACAAAGGTCGTGCCTTGTGTTATGACGTATTACTGACTAAATGTATATAAAAATACATGTATGTATTATGCACATGTAGGCCTACTTAGTATGAACAATTAACCTATTGGCTGAAGTCAGCAGACGCCATATTGGCACCCGCCTTATATATGCTGACTTCATATATGAGTGCAGGGCCACCAATCCAGTCACTACATGTATATAGACTGGGTAATCCCCAAACGCACATTCGTTTGTATTTCGTAGCCTAGTTTCGTGTCATTTAGTTGCCGGAAGCTTTACGCAGTCTCTTCACAATACAGTATAACCGGCCTGATGAGGCACTGAGCTCGGGACAGACTTTCACAGGTTCTGGAATGTTGGTACGGCCTCGAGAAAACAACCTCCCAACAGATTGCGGTACACCCGCATTCATCCACTCCACTGGGTCTGCACTTTGAACAGAAAGCCGAGAGCGCACGGTCGACATACCGGTAACTTCTTATACCAACAGTCAACCGATATCCAATTTAGGCCTAGCTCTGGAAGTTTTAATCGCTGTAAACTTTGGAATTAATCTCGAGTTACGCAGTTATTGGCCTAGTAATTCTATTGGATTTATAACAGAATGCTGTGCAGATTTTGAGAGATGTGTGCATTATATAACTCGGTCCGTTTAATTAAAAATTGTGATCCGTCCTACTAACGCTGCACACCGTAGGCGCTACTTTGGACGAGCGGCCTTTGAAGAACCTCAGATCATCCTGGGCGTCAGACGAGGACTTCCCACCGGGATTGTCCTTCGTAAGTACGGTGGACACGACCACCCCGTAGAGTCTGGGCACGTACGAGAAGGCGATCACGAGGTAACCGTTGAGGATGAAAGCGAACGAAAAGGCGGCGATCTTCAGCAGCGTCTCGTCCGCCGTGACGTACACGAGCACGGCGACGATGAACACCAGCACCGTGGTGTACACGCTGGCCGCTATGAACTTGGACTCGTTGTAGCTGTCCGGTACCCTCCGCACTTTGAACGCGAACACACAGCACAGGACGATCAGCACCAGGCTGTACGAACCGGCGATAATGACGTTGGTGCTGATCGGGCAGAAAAGCTCCCACTTGGGCCACTGGGTCGAACTTGGTGCCGTGGGGTTGACTAGCGTTAACACGATGACAATAACCACCTAATAAAGCAAACAAAATGATAGCATTTCGAACTGAAATAAATATTACGGAAGCCTCCCCATAAAACAACTATTTTGAAGCGGTTCAATTTTATTATAAATTGCGTGGTTAGCGGTACCATTGTTTTGTGATACCGTCGGGTCAACAATTCACCTTTTGATTGTACTTCCACGGTCAAAAGCTTTCGGTCACTAGATTGCGAATCCACGGTAAGAGTATAACATCTCACGGAACGAGAACAATATTTTAGCAAGAAATTAATTATTGAATGATTTCCCGCTCGGTAAACGCGTACCGATGGATATACACGCACTCTATAACGACCCATTAAACATGTACCCCGTCGCCGTGTTCCGGTCGTGTGATTCGCTGGGATTGTTGCGTCTCGCCGTTGGCGAGCTATCTCATCCGTAACAGGGGGGTCCGCGGCCCCGGAAATTGTTTCCCCGTGGAGGTTTGTACAAACGTGCCTGAATCCGACATGGAAGCACGTGCACCAGATATGCTATATGGTTTTGGCTGTCAGCAATAGTACCAACGGGTCACTCTCGCAGTGAAACTATGATTATTTACGTATCTGTGTTCGATGTAGGCAGCGTCATACGTAGTCTTTGCTAAGGGTAGGCCTATTATTATGCGTACACGGATTCCCTATGGCGCTTTTTTAATATGTAACGTCTTGATGGTGCGCCATATTAGGTTTTCAGAAAGATTCCGGTACCTAAAGATCGCCTTTGAGGAGGTTCCTGTTTAACCCTCTCACTATCATTGGCGACTATTAGCGGCAGGAATGTATACTATGTATACCAGTCAATTATTATGAATAGAATACAATGTGTAATTTTAGCCGGTTTTCGCTAGCCTTATTCTGAAAACAATTTGGTAGCAAAAGGGTTAAAGCCACGAACGACATTTCGTTCATAAGTCTACAAAATACCTCCCAAGAAAAAAACTGTTGGATAAAAGGTTCACCGGTCTCACAGGGAAAAGTAGTTCGAAACCGCTTGAAAATCTCTGAAAATATGTTCCGATTAGGGATGCAATCATTATACGTAGTCTTTTCGAGGCAAATTGGGTTATCGTCGACATTGCATGTACTACGGACGTGTCTACTGAACTTGCAAATTCTTACGTACGTTTATTAGGGGATGTGTATGGTATACTACAGTCTCTACACTACAATTGGGGCACATGTCACTACATGCACAGTGCGGTAATTAATCAATCGTATTTGGTAGAGTATAACTCAGCCTCAATTTTATACAGTGACAAGACGGAATGGTTCCCCCGCAGGAACCGCCTAGTAAAAAAAACACGATAAATGGCACACGTGTAATCGGGGTGGGGGCAATGTTTCTTCCAATCGGCACGCAACATATCTGCTTACAGTAGGAGCCTACGTGCCACGCCGGTGGTATAGAAGAATAGATCTTTCATCTGGGTAAAGTCAACTTAATTGCGTTTCCAGATTTGATTACGGTTAAACACGCGCGTCAAGACAAAGCAACGATTTCTGTCAAATTATTCGGTCTGTAACAGGCACCTGCCCGAAAACAACAGCCCCACCCTCCCTTCTTTCTCTCGATCGCTCTATACCTCTCTTCCCCTATATATCTCTCTGTTTCGTATTAGATTGTGCTGTCCGCTTGACTGGGAACTGCCTGGAATTACCTCTACAAGGATAAAAGAGATTCTCCTACCTGAATACCTATCAGAACCAAGGCCAGAGCAAGTTGATCCCTAGGCGATGTCATGCTTAGTTTGCTGGTGGTCTTGCGGCTAGCATTGAATACACGGTAGATACGATTCGCCTTGAGGAACGTGGTGGCAAATATGGCCGCCATGGAGACACCGATCATAATCTCGGATATTGAACACGTGACAATCGTCGGGCCGGCGCTCAGCGGAAAGATGGTGGCGAAGGTTAGAACGACACCGAAGACATTGACGGCGCTGAGCTCACGACTGCTGGCCTTTACAAGAGGCTCGTCGCGGTAGTACACGAGACCCGCGGCCACCAGTGTTGAGAGGACTAGCCCAATGCTCGTGAATACCACGGACGTTATGATAATCGGGTTGCTCCAACTGACCCCAACCGTTACGGCATCCTCACAGACGGTGGCCGTCGTACCGTCCGGCCACTTGTTACTGGGGCACGCTGAGCACTCAGTCCCGTTGACCACGATCTCGTTGGCCTGGCAGGCTGTGCATCCCATGCAGCACTTCAGAGTGAGCGCCTTGGAGATGTAACCCGGCTGACATTTCTCTCTGCAATCTGACGTTGGTGGAAATCCCCCAGTGCCTAACCACTGCAGAATCGACAGGTCCAGCGTCATCTCGCCTCGGTGGTTCGATTCGGTCTGCTTCCACTCACCGGCGTTGACGGCAGAATACCGCTGGTCGTGGTACTGCACCTGTTCGATCAGATATCGTCCGGCCGGTTCCTGATTGCTCTCAAACCGGAAGTTACCCATGCCGACATCGAAGCTGACATTTTGTAGATAACTCTTGAGTAAATAGCCGTCTATTTGACAAGAAAGCGAATCTGAGCAGAGCGATTCCGCGTAGGCGTGAAGTGCGTAGCCGAAGGCGTACACGGTGTGAGCAACTTGGTTGTGTTCTAATGAATCAGGCTGTAAACAATCGAACTTGTTAGTAGTGCAAGCTGGATGGGACTGAACGTACTCGTCCATCCACGGAGAGACTTCGTCGAGGCTACCAGTCAGTAGGTATTCACGGAGATTGGGAACAGTAGTGGAATACTGACGTATCATTAGGCTGTCAGTGATCAAAGAAGCTAAGGCCAAGTCGCTCAGTAAGGTACTTATGGGCCAGGCGTCGGTACCGATCCAGACGATCCGCTTGTTTAAATTGGCCGCCAGTACACTCTCCAAGATGTTCGTAACAAGTTGACCAGTTGCGAACATTACGACAGCAGACAACTTCTCCAGTTTGTAGATTTTACTTACTACCTCTGCGAGTTGACTAGCGGTCGGCTGAGCGGGCAGGTTGTCCGTGAACGCAAAACATATGTCGCGATCAGCGGCCTGGCTTATCAGGTCCGTGCCGCCGTTTATACCGTAAGTGTCAGCCGAGAAGATCAGCGCTGAGTACACCCAGTCGAATTCAACGAGCAAATCCAAAATGACCTCCACTTGGAAACGGTCCGGCGGAACCGCTCGGTAGAAAAACGGGAACCTATCACGATCCCCGAGCTCGTCGCTGGATCCGTAGGATGATATCAGCGGTAACTCGTACAGTGCAGCGGCCTTGGCAGCGTAGAGGCTCAAGACGCTATTGGACGGGCCGACTATCCCGACGACCTTCCCGTAGCCGCCGTCACCCGCGCCCGTATTTTCGGATTGATTTCGCGAGGCCTCATTCTGCGTGATCGCCAGCGTGCTCCACAGCGCCCCGTCCTCGGAACCGCAGTCGTCGCGGATGTAAAAACCCAACGTATGATTCGGCAGGAGGTCCGTACGAATATTGATCTGTTCGATGACGAACATGACGGTCTCAGACCATTGCAGGTGGACGTCGGAGATCTCGTTGGAGCACAGCGGCTCGTTCGAGGCTCCGCGGTGAAACGAAAACAGCGCACCGATGACAAAATTGCCCGGTTTGTGGTAGTACTCGGTGAGCTCTCGCTTTGGGATAGCCGGCATGATGGCGGTCTGGGATATCGAGGCGAGGAAGTTGAACGAGAGCAAGGTAAACAAGGACAGATGCATGCTTTAACAGTGGATGTGTAGCCGCCAGGGATGAAACGATCGAGTGGAGTGTTGCAAACAAGCTATATTACCATAACAGCTAAACTATATGAGCAGAGCGATTGATAAAATACGCGATGTAAAAGGCTGACCAGGGTTTTATATGCAACGAGCGCACGTTGCGCCCTCGCTAAATGTAATCAGTAACCAGCGGGCATCCAACGTATTATTAAATAACCGTGTCGTACACGTACCCGAACGGAGACGCAAAAACAAGAGGTACTTTCTTTCGGTAAAACTAAAGAGGCGTTTTGACATCTTCATCACTAATTCCGTCAAGAAAGGAATGACCCGGTTATTGCTATTTCACTATGTAAACCTCTCGAACCGAGAAAATGCCACCCAACAGTTTAATGCAGCGTTGCCAAGTTTGCTATTAGATAATGTGTGACCGTCAAGTCAAATATTCACAGGGTAAACAGAAGACTTACGTGGTGTACATAAAGCGGTCCTAGGTATACAAAAAATGGTGTGACAACCTATTACTATGTGTTTGTTTTGTGTTATCCTTTACAGCACTCAACGTTAATTAAGTGTTGAAAAGTGACCATATAACATTGCGGCACTTTATTGTAGCTAACTTTTTGTCACGATCGGATTGGATAATGTGATGGCTGAATAATCGCGGATGCTTCGTTTGTTTTTTGATGAACGGCTTGATCGAGGCTAGAATTGACGAGAAAATCAGGCGCGCATGGGCGAGCTGCAGCACCTCTGCGGTCCGTGTACACCGTCCACAGCTAGACGGGCGTGCTTCGGGCACTAACGCGGCTTGATGGCCGATAACTTCGTAGCTACACGGACAATTTACGCTGGTTGTCATCTCTGAACATTAGCGCTTATAAATTGGGAGAAATTACCGCCCCGTATGAAACGCACGACCACACGGCATGCTTTGTAAACATCGTTTCAGGAGTATCAACGAAGCGAGAAGCACCGGTACTCTCGAGTTTCGCTGCCGCCGGCGCGGAATGGTTTTAGCTCTCGTGGGATCGGTTGGCGCGATTAAGGGGGAATTTACACTTATGTGTTTGTATCACAAAATAATATCATCCGCAGTAGTGGATGTAATGTCGTCAGAGCAGCGGCGTAGCTAGGAAGGGGCGTTGGGGGCGCACGTCCCCCCATAAACAAATCCTAATAATTGTGAATTATAAAACCCACCCGGCTGTCCCCGGGCGTACACCGAGCCGAGCCAGAGCTGCATCCGCCGGCGACAGTGCGTGGCAATTGCGCGGCAGTTGCGCATGTACTAGATACAGGTCTATGGCATTTACGGTACGTACATGTACGTGCAGCTCTGCATGCTAAAGTATAGTACAGGAAATAATCATCCTGCACTCCCCCCCTCCTAAATATTACCAAGCCCCCCTAGCGCCCCCTCCCCCAGAGACAGGATCATGGCTACGTCAGGGTCGCTGTCTTCCTTCTCTTCTTCTTCTTCTTGTTATTATTATTATTCTTCGTATGATTCACAAGAAGTGGATTGATACACGCTATTTGCTACTACATGTATTTCACTCGGTACATCTGGAGCCTACAAACAGATTTTACTTGTTTAGAGGAGGGAGGAAAGTCTGATGGCTGACGTTTCTGTAACGTTTTTGTCTTCCAAAGCAGCAACCAAGTTCGATAAGGAAACTGGCTGATAGTAACTGTCTTCAACCCACGTATACTGTGTTCTGACGTCAGAACCGTAGCAAGAACACCCTCCGTTCCCAACAAGACAGCTTTCGGAGTTAAAGAAAGGAATAACCGAATGAAAAATGTACCGTGACGAACATTAGCTCTTATTGCACGAAATGTGTACATTCTAAAAGAAAATGCTATTCTTATGAAGGTGGATGCGCTTGTTCGATTTGGTAATTTTTTTTTATATTATTTTGTTCAAATTTAAAATACATATACACGAAGGGCCAGAGATACCTTCCTCGACTTCACCACTGTTCTAATCACTACCGCCGCGGACAGACATTGTTGCAATTGATGGGTTGCTCCGTCCGTTGATCACCCAAGGATAAAATATATACATGTCCTGAATGAGGTGTAGCGCCCTCTTGTGTATCGTTACATGCGCCTCCGTTCTTCGATTGTTAGAGGGCGCTGTGTGCACTCTAGCTCTGCGTTGGTCATCGATCTCGCGGCTCCGATCCGTGAGTGAACGAAGCTACCATATCCAACTGCATAACTAGGGAACTTTGCGGCGTTTTGCACATTTTGAGCCTAATTATTATTTCCTTCTGTGGAAGCGGTGGAAATTGGTTTGACCTTATCTGACCAGGCTGGCTTGAAACTGGATAACCATAAATATACATTAAAGATGTATTGTTGTTTCTCCTTACATATTAGCTTTTGAAATGATTTAATGGCACGGTAAAAATGATGTATTCACGATCAAATAGCTGCAGCCTTATAAATTATTGCTGCCGGCGAATGATTTTAAAGCTAATGACAAGGGAAAACGTGGAGAAATCGTTCTGAAATTAGACGGTACATCTGTGATGTCTGGACCAGAATCATTCCACTCTAAAACAACCAACAGATATCTGTTCCCATAAGGCCTGTCGATCTTTAGGTAGGTTATGCATGTCGGTCATGCATACAGTGTACATGTATTTAGAGACTTCGTCCACGCCCACGAGCAAGCACCCCTGTCGTACAACAGCGCCCTCAACAGTTTCGCCCTCAGAACGTCTTACCAAGACTATACGTTGCGTTCAGTGCACATTAATATTGATGCAGCGTTGTCAGTATTGTCGATCACGATGCCACCTTGGTATGATCATATTGGCGCGAGTGCGTCAAAGGATAAGAGTGACGTCGCAAACACAAGATTGGAGCGCCGAATATAGTTGTACATGTATCAAACTCCTCTTGGTACGACGAGATATCAGATGCGTTGGTTCGTCGATCGATGGGAACTCATACGGACTGAACAGTAGCGGATCAGCGGATACACGTTTGCCGAGTGTGTTTACTTTCTAGAAGATTTGTTTTCTTCGGATAGCTGTTCGGTGAGGTGAGTCTACTTTCGATTTGTACGACTTTATTGGTAGTTTTAACATAGGAAGCAATGCGTCCAGATGACTCTACAAGCAAACATTATTTGACTCGTACCAGCTTTTAATACTAACGAAAACCCGGAGTTCGAATTGTACAACTTTATTAGTAGTTTTAACATAGGAAGCGATGCGTCCAGATGACTCCACAAGCAAACATTATTTAACTCGTACCAGCTTTTAATACTAACGAAAACTCGGAAGTCGAATTGTAACAATTGATAAAATAAGGCATTGTCGTATTCCATTCCACCAAAATGATTACAGCGGCGTATATTAGTGGGGGAGGGGGGAATAGTCATGCCATTGAGTACCGAAGGGACTCATTTTAAGAAGGTCAAATGGTGCCATTGTTATGTGGCAAAATATAACCAGCATATCAAGACTACCCGCTTAAATCGGCGAGTAGTTCTGGTATTATTATTAGTGTCCTAGAGAGAGATGGTGGAAATGTGGTCAAGAATAGCGTCACTGACGTTGCAAGTTCGCATTGCATGGGCGAGCATTGCGCGGATGATGCTGTTGCCAAGTGAAAGAGCAAGCTACACATTTGACTGAAAGCCAAATGTGTTTCTTCTCTCAGTATCATCCACCGTCTGTTTATGTCCCAAAAATAAGAAGTTGTCGGTTGAGAGATGGGTTTAGTAACTTTAGTTTGAATGTCTGTGAGAATGTGGTATTTTTTGTCTGTGAGTACAGTGTTGTAGATCATTCCATAGAAGTCGATTAAATCTGAAGAAAAAAAAAACCTCGGTGTGAAGCAAAACTGCGAGATCGCGACTGAACGTCCACCCCAAACGTATTCAACCAAACACGAAGATCACTCAAAGCTGACGGTACCACGATTTGTGACGGGTATTCCTTGATAAAGGAACATCGGCAAATATATAACATCTATTGTCTTTTATTACACAGTTCTCTTTCAAATCAGACATAAATTACAATAAATGATAACTCCGACGTGATGTGACAAGAGGGCACATCTCGTGATTCATCCTGGTGAAAAAAACCAACACCGTGACCGAACAAGCTACTCATTTATTGACGATGCGACGCCGTCACGAAGCATGCCGGATCAGCGTCTATAATTAGTGGCGCGAGCGCCGGGTTTTCCCCATCACGGTGCTTGGTCCACTGTTTAGACGAGTAATTGCCCGTAGACACGAATCAATATTAATAGCCAATTTCGTTTTTGCTCTGCAGAAACGCGTTACAATACAATCCCAAGGCAGTATGCCATTACACGGTGACCAATGAGATTGCGCGTCGTTTCCACTAAAGAAAATGTTTTATACCCAGGAATAAATTGACAATAGGATGTGGTCATAACACGCACACTCGAAGATGATGACACCAACCATAGAAGACGAGGGTTAATATGCATGAAAGGGTAGGGGACCAGTTAGTAAATGGACTGTCTGGGATCAGACCGGTTTCACGTTGGGGAAAAACCTTTCACTTGTATAATGTTGTGCAAATCTTATGCATACTTCGTCACAAAATTGATCTTGACCAAGCTTGTCCGCGCTAATTAGATATGTTTACCCTGTTCATTTCAGCTTGACCATTGTCTTTCGTGTCAAAACGAACGGAGTATTTGCTGGGAAATACTCAGAGTGTTTTAGAAACATTTTATTCGCATATTTCTCGAGAACCCTGATCACCTTGAATTTGATTGCGCCTTTAACGAGACAGTAAGAGAATATGACAGAGAGGATAGAGAGAGATACAAGGACGCCATTATGAAATAATGAAGAAATAGAAAACAACATATAGAAGAAAACTACCAGCACTTATCTTGGGCCAGACATTTTCAGCAAACAATTTAAAACCGTTTTAGCTCTCACAAAATGTCAAATAAACGCAAATGGATGAAGGAAGCGAGATGCCTCGCTTGATAGCTGCGTCCATCATCAGTTCCGGAAGAACGTTTTAAAATCTTAATTGCTATTAAATGAGCATGTTTACTTCAAGCTCGCAGGGACACTCCAATGTTGCCTCTGGACTTCGCGTAATCGGTTTAAAAATTTTTTATTTTTATTAATGTACCCGTGTTCTTCCAGAGAAGGCGGTGACACATTGATGTACCGTATACAATGCTCAATCGTCAGTGGGCCGAATCTTATCATGTATGACTTTATTACCGTCGGACATCTAACATAAAACAGGCAAACCTCTGCATCTGTCTATAATTATCTGCGTGTGTGTGTGCCCATGCAGTGTGCGCCCGTGCCCAATGTTTCGCTCTGACTGGCATCGGAACCAACCCACAGAGGGCGTGCGCCATCAAGCGGGCGTGGGAAGCAGTACAACAAAAGGACGACAAGAGCAGTACCGATGTGCGCATAGTTTAGCCGCGCATTGATCGTTAGGTGGCGCCCTGCCACCAATCGATGGTGTTGTATAGTTACAGAGAGGGCGCTATAGCATAATTATGTTGCGGACAAACGGACACGCACGAGGCCACTGCAATAGTTTCAGCTAAAATCCCGCGCGTTTAATGTTTCCCTTTAAAGTCGAGACATATTTTTGGTTTTGTTTACGACTTATAACCTATAGAGAATAATGCAACAATTCGCTCGCGGGCTTTCAGACATCGCTTTGGCTTAATTAGTTGAAAGAATGTGTGTTACGTGGCAGACCGGTAGAAATAATTGACTTGTAATCCAATAAGTGGTTATAATCATAGTGGCATCACATGGATAGCGTTTTCCGGTCCTATATAGGCTGTATTTTGGTAAGGGCGCAGGGGCGGATCCAATGAGGGTGCGACTCCTCTGTATACGGCGAGTTCGCACTCACCAAAACAAAAAGAAAGAACAACAAAATATGTGTAATATTACATCTTTTGGTCTAACAGAAAAACTAAACTAAACACTAAATAAAAGAGGAGCAACGTGTCCTTCAAAATATTTAAAAGGTTCCCCCGTACCATGTATTTATTTAGACGTTTGTTTATGCACAAAACAGTAGAACAAAATTATTTACTATTTAATTATTAAAATTTACTCATGTCATTATTTTCATTTCTATATTTACTTTTCATGTAAATGTTGAACTAGTATTATTATTGTTTGTTATTTCTGAACAATTGAACCATGTTTTATTTGGACTAGTTAATTATTTGGTATTGATTGTATTATCTGTTTACGTGTATTCCAGCCAGTGGTACAATTTCAATTGAAGGCCTTTGGGGTCACAGCTATACGCCACCGTTACGTAGCTGCACTTTCGTGAGAGGGTCGCGGTACATTTATTAATTTTATTACGCCGTTGGCTCTAGATGGACTCCTGCTGCACAAATACATGTATACCTCATAATTACAGCACGGGATGGGTGGATTATCGAGGAACAGACGGAGCGCTTGAAACTAATCGAAACTGTGACCGGTAGCCACGACCGTATGACGTGATCAGATCGTGCATGTCTGCTGCTTCGGGCAATTTAGTTCACGTTTTCGCCTAATT
>JAVCKS010089725.1:0-21519 GCA_032273685.1 Pteraster tesselatus | reverse complement strand
AAAGCAAACCAAAAAGATTTTGGCAACTGTAAATGGGCAGAAGCTCTAAATAATCATAATGGGCATGTTCTTTGGTCATGTACGCATGAAAAAGTTTATGCATAAAAATGTACATGTACACATAAAAAAGGTTTATAAATAAAACATGTAGGCCTACGTATTAAAAATTCACGCTTAAAAAGTTTGCGTCTAAAATAGTTTATGCACAAAAAGTAATGCATAAAAATGTTTATGCAATAAGTAATATTTTCTATAATTAATATTTTACTATTTGGCGTGTCATAGTCCAATCCAATAAATTATATCTGTTTGACTCTCCTATTGCCGGGGAGTCAGGTGGCACGGCGGTACTTTCCTCGCCTTCACCACTGGACCACTGAGTTTTCAATCCCTACCTGACTTCGTGGGTTTCCCCCAGTACCGGGGTTTCCCTCCCACCATTAAAAACCGTACCTCTTTCTCTCACGATACATAGCAAAGTGTGACATCAGCCCATGACGCAGATCGTCCAACAAACCACACGAAAGAAGAAGAACCCCACTCTATGACTACCAATGGCCCCAGTCAGACTGGCTCGCACGGACTGGTGTGACTATTACCAATCACACAGCCTTGAATTGGGATACATCAATCTTTCACCCTCCGAATCACTATTGATCACAGGAACTATCCAACAGTGTAAAATTAATTTGTAACCAGAAAATCATCATGTCTTTACAGATTTATACTCAGTGGCGTAGCTAGGGTTCTGTCTATGGGGGCTTGATATAGGTTTTTCCAAATTATTATAACACTTACGTCACATTAATTCCATATATCGATGTTTTAAATTCATTCCTGAACGGACAGTCGAGCTCAGTTCTCAATTTGAATTTCAAAAAGTCACCACTAGATTCAGTAATTTAAGAAATAAATTTGCGTCTGAATCGTCTAAACTTCATGAACTTATTCTCGTGTGGAAATCGGCGTTGAATTGACGAACGAATTAGTTTTTTTGCCATTTAGTTGAATGCTGTTGTCATCATATTTTGTTTCTTGTTACCTGAAATGTTACGATTAGAAATTGGTCACATACGTTTGAGTACTTAAAGAGATTCGCGCATTTGTTTTTATATTATAACCCTAACGCCGATTGCCACACGAATTTCACGAATTTTACACGAGTCAGAATGCTAAAAATGTCAATTATACTGCACCTTAAATAAAGTCCATTGGTGACTTTCTGAAATTCAAATTGAGAATTGAGGTCGACGATATTCGAGACGAATTTGAAATATCGATATAAAGCATTCTTGTGACAGAAATGTTAAAATAGCAGGAAGAAGCTTAATATCGTTCTTTGTTTCCGGTATTTTCATGCATTACTCAGCCTACTAAACAAACATGGTACAACTTCTTCACTTGGTCTCAAGCAGAAATACATAGTGTACGTACATCGCAGCCTCTTTCAGTTGCTTTGCTTTGCTCCTTTTGCTCGTTGTCCCTTTCGCTAGTCGCATTTTTCTTTATTTTCGGCATTTTGTTTGGCAGCGTTGAGACATAACTTCAGGCGAATTCGACGACAAAAGCTCGGCCCTGATTTGGTAAAAGGGTGTATCTCTAAAAAATTGCATTTTAAGGGAAAAGACTATAAAAGTTCCATTACCCAGCATTTAATTTTAAAGCGTGGGATCAGTATTACTGCTAAATGGGAAGGGCACCCTCAATGACCCTAAATTGCTCTTTATCTCCAAATTAGAAAATTTTAGTTACACCCTTTTGCCTTGAAAGGGCCGAGCAGCACTCGCACATTACGGGAAAACCGAATAAACGGACGCACATAGTACTCGCTGGAGACAAGTTCACAATTATCATTAGATCGAATTACACTAAATCTAAGGCTAAATATTTTGTATCTGTATGCACGTAAATTCTGTGTTTTCTTACTGATAAATTACATACTTAGACGAGTAATATGGTTTACATTGTTTTGTTACTAATATTATTTCGCATATTTACCCCAGTAGGGTTAACACACTTCTCGGTTGTTATTGTTTCAATATGCATGTTCTATACTTGTATTGGGTCATCTCTGGCGACTTCAGTTGTGGGTACAATATTGCCTTCATCATTATCCACAAACGCTTCATTACTAACCCCCTGATCATCGACAGGTGTCGTGAGGCCTGCATCACCAGTGGGAGCATCTAACTTTGTTTTCGATGGCAAGGTGGCGCTGCTGCTGCTGCTGGCGCCGTCAAAGGTGCGCAGTGCCGGGGATGCTTCTTGTAATCGCTTACCTTTTGTAAGCAGAAACGATTCATTGGTTTGTATAGCCTCATGCTGAAAACCTAAGCCACAACGTCAAAGAAAATGTAACAAAATACAGATTTTAATTACAGATATATAAACTAGAGAAAAGCAAGCACTGTCGCACCAGCGCTTTGTATAGTGGATACTTAACTGACGATGGCAAAACAATCCGAAAGTGATCATGCTAATATACCGGCAGTCTTGTCTGTGTGGTAAAGGTCAACAGTTGGTATTTTTAAACTTTGGTATATGGATAAATTATCGCGAATAGCCTGAAACGGCAACATACTTAAAGGGTTGTCTTTAAAAGAACACTCTTCAGTGCGACAGCTTAGCGATAGCATTTACCGTTTTTCTATATGCAGTCGTCCCACTTTGTATACTTGTCGCAACCTGTTTCAATTTGCAAAAAGCTACGTAGGCAGTGAACGTTAGCAAAAGTGTCGTTTTTTAACCATTTTATAGAAACCACTTGTGACAGCTTACACACACTAAACAAGCGCGAATTCGCAATATAGCTGCGACACAGTGGAGGGCGCTCAGCCGAAACACGGCAGCTGTTTCTACAAGTATGTACTAGTGTAAGCCTATATCAGTGCTACAGTCTTTAGCTAAGACTAAGCAAAACGGTTCCAGTTTCCAGTTTTGAGTAACTAAAACTTACGCGTATCTAAAAAGGTATACTGTAGCTAGTGCTGGTGAAATACTCTCGGAGATGGTTTTTTTTTACGCTGGGGAACAGGCTTTGTTCCCCGGTTGTGTGGCCGATACGATAAGGTCCTAATGCTTAGTTATTTTTACCGTGTAACAGACGGACGGACGGACCGACCGACCGACCGAACCGACCGACTGACCGACAGACAGAGTGACCGTCCGACAGAGTGACCGTCCGACAGAGTGACCGTCCGACAGAGTGACCGACCGACCGACAGAGTGACCGACCGACCGACAAAGCGACCTACCGACCGACCGACAGACAGAGTGACTGACCCACCGACACAGTGACCGACACACCGACAGAGTGACCTATATAGAGCTGCTGATCGCAGCTGAAAACAGTATGATAATATATCAAGTTACTTTTTGTAGCCTTACCCGGTTTCGGGGGTACCCCGTTTCTCATGTACTTAGTGAGCAGGAATGAATCAGTTGTCTGACAAGCAACCCCTCGATCGGCTGCCTGCGGTGGCTCGTCCAGCATTTCTAAGGCAAATACGTTGTCCGATGGAAACAATTTGGACCTAGATAGGTATTACAATAACAAAAGTATTAATGAATAATACTCACTGATCTGACAAGAGTAATTACAGACCAAACTCACTGACGTCAATTGTCTGTAAACTATTAGGACGTTTGTAACAGACTCATTGATCACATTATATAATCAGTTTTCCCGATATGTTAACACTTATGTTGCATGAATTCCCTATATCCATATTCGTCCCGGAACGTCATCTAGCTGAATTCTCAATCTTACGGTTTCATCAATGTTATATTATTAATGTTAAGTCATTGTGCAAATTTACTCCGGCCATTAGTGTAGGCCGTTTAGACTACAATTTGAAACCGCACATACCCTTCGAAGGAACTGGAAACGATTGTAATAATTTAGGAGAGAGCATAGTTAAAAGTTTATACTTAAAACATTTAAAATGAGTCTGAAAAACACATTCTAAAATGGCATCATCTACTTCTCCAACATAATGTACCGTTGTTTGTAAAATTTGGTACTGTATAGTGCAATTTGTGATTTTGTTTTTGATTGCGCGATACATTTTATGGATAAATGAAACAAACCGGGTACTAAGTTTCGTAATTGTGGTAAACTTGAACAATGTGCCCAAATTTAATAAAAGCTGTACTTACACAATCTACAAAAGCTTTTAAATTTTTTTTTTTTTTAACTTACTTGTCCGTATAATATTTCGAGTGGCAGAATCGCTGGTAGCCGCAACCCATCAAAAGTACCATCACCAGGACAACGGCGATGGCAGCACTGGCTATGATACCAATATAGACGTTTTCTAGACGAAAAATGTAATGTTATACTGATGCAAGACGTTTGTGCCTGCAGCGAAGATTTAATGGCTACGCCCGTATGATCACGCCCACAGCAGGAGCGGACCCATCAAACGAGAGCTATCTGCTGAGCAATAAGTCAGTCAATACCGTTTGCTCAGCACGTAGATCATCGTGTGCGCACCATTTACGTGAGGTTTTGGCCTCACGAGGCCAGAAACAAAATATCAAACAATATGGAATACATTTTGACAAGTGAGTGTGGTTAGGTAACACAGTGAATTGTGATGCCAGGGGCGTCGAACAGGAAGGCGCGCCCGTAGGCTAGACACGCACTACTACGCACACGCAGGCACACCCACGTGTTAACGCACACACACCCAAGTGTGTAAACACCGGCAATTGTGGACGTCCCATTGTTATCACGTGATCCCTCTTTTGTTTCTACTCTAATAGATTTCCTGAGCTCCCGTTGCTTTTGTACATGATTTACAATCGTGGACCTTCTGTCAATCGTGGACCCATTGGTTGCTTTCCAATTCTTTTGTTCGACGTCCACGATTGACAGTATTAACAAACTCAAACACAGACAGGCGCTCATATACGAACGAGGAATAGGATTTTCCCATTGAGTATGCACACACACATTTATATTTAAGAACGTAATGCTATTAGCACCGCGACATGCTCACCTACATACGAACACATACAGTCTAGATGGGTTGGCTATGCTTATGGCGCCCGCAAGTTTACAGGGAAGTGATTTCCATATGCCGTACAGACTTTCTCACAACCCCAGGCATTGTCTGAAATAAATAAAACAAAACTTACCATTTCTCGGACGATTTTGTGGCGGTATTGGTTCTTTATCGCAACGCAAGCCAAAGAACGTTTTCTTGCACCTGAAATTTTTTTTTAAACAAAACAGATTTCCACATGAAGCGTCCATCTTATAACATTTCCAACACAAACCAAATCGTTTGCAAAGTGCTACACAATGTGCCTTAATTCATTGAACCGATGTCTTCTCGCTCCGGCAACACAGTGAAATAATTATTATATAAAACAAGAGCAACCTACTGGTGCGCAAAGTTGAGCCGTAAATCTCGACCACAATCATTATCAAGTCGGAATATTGTCCCAAACGGCGCCTCAAACTGCGCTGTTCGTCGCTCGTTTAAAAATGCACCTTCTACAGCATCGGTTCACGGCTGAATAATTTCGAGGCGGAGAAAGGGACGGGGCGGAGGGAGGGACGGGGCAGAGAGAGGGACGGGAGAAGGGACGGGCACCGGGAGAGACGGGGCGGAGGGAGGGACGGGGCGGAGGGAGGGACGGGGCGGAGGGAGGGACAGGGCAAAGGGGAGGGGAGGAACGGGGCAGAGGGAGGGACGGGGCTGGAAGTTGGAGGGAGAGGGGGAAGAAACTCATGGAGGGACGGACTCACGGAAGAAGGGACGGACGTAGGGACGGTGGGCGAAGTGAGGAGGGGGAGAGGATAATAACGGAGTGAGAGCGGGATGGGCAGAGTATTACCCACTTGCAAGAAAGAACGTCCTTGTTTATCTGACAATCAGCTTCGTTCAGACAGTAGCCTCTGTTCTCATCACATCGGACCGTGCACTGGGTTCCATTGGCGTAACACTCCATTCCCGCTTGACAAGAACTGACATCACAACTATCTTTGATATCCTTGATTGTTTTTCCTTCAAACGATTAGCAATATTACTCATTTTCACGTGCACGAAAATATTGGATTATGGTGCCCTCGCCAAAAAAAGTAGATGGGAGCGATGGGCCAACAAGTTATTTTGCCACACAAATTTTGACAAAAATAAACAGCCATGCACAACATGATTTTCAAATCGTTTTGGGGATCTGATGTGCGTTTTGTAACCAGACATTCTGAATGAAAATGTTGTTTGGAACCCGTGGTTTAGATCGGACACAACAAATAGCATACATCCTTCGAAAATGGCGTCGTTTGGTTAACAACTCGTTGGCATGAATAATGTTTATACAAACCTTCTTTATTGACTAGTTGTATATCGCCCACTTCTCCAAACGTTCCAGCTAATATTACTTGCTCGTACATAGTTCTAACAGCAGCTTCGCGCTCTGATTCCTCAAGGACGCTTGAGAAATTCAATTCAGCAGTCGCAATGATAATGCTATCGTTCCTACATATATAACAAGATACGCTATAATAGTAAAGTGTGATGGTATATTGTTCAAACATGGCGTCGGTATTCTCTTCGAAATGGGAAGCACTCGTTCGCGCAATGATCATGGTTAGGCTTATTTATTGACGAATTAGAGACTATTTTCAGCATCCCATTCATTGTTCAGCCATTCTCTTTATTTTGGTTCCGGAAATAAGAGTTAGATGAACGTTTCACGTCATGCATTATGGTTCGTCTCAACTCTTATCGACTTTAAAAAATAGTTATACATATGCCCTCATCAGAAGATAGGAATGTGTTCTATAAATAAACAATAAACTCGTCAAGCAGAGTAAACGCATTGGGTTAAATGTCACCGCCTAAGGTTAGTAAAGGTCAAGGTTTATAAAGCCTCGCCCAGTAGTGACAGCGGGTTCCGTTGACGAAGCTCAGAACATGTTCGTAGCAAAACAAGTCACATGTACCTCTACATGTAATTATTTTAGTGTACTCACTGTGAACTTGAAACTGCCACTGATTTGAACTTTACGTCAGACAGAAACAAACATCTTATCTGTCAGAATACAAATAACAAGACATACACAAGAAATAAGTTCAGAAAACAGAATAACATGGCACAAATCATATGTAATGAAAACAATATGAAAACGGAAACTCATTTAGGAATAGAGTAATGATATACAAATAGCTAAATTAGCTAAATAACTGAACAATTATTTTGGACCAATTTTGAGAATCACCCTTAAAAACGAGCGAAATACGTCCCCGAATTTGTTTTCGTGAACGGATCCGTACGATATGGGGTAGGACCGGTACCTAGATACGTACATGAAATATGAGAGCAATCAGACAATTATTGACTGACTTATCGTCGAAAAGATGAACATTTTCTCTCTCTCGCAATTGTTAGGAAAACACTTAATGACGTCACGTCGTAACGTCACGTGTTAACATTAATAGCTTCTTGCTTTATATCAGCGCCAAGGCGTTAGCTCACTAAAAAGCATGACAGTTCACCCAGTAGTTTTTTAGATTAATTGTTAACAAACAAAATGGCGATTGGAGGGTAGGGGAACGGTATCACCTGCGTATAATTCTCAGGGTCGTCTTATATCAAGGGCTGCAGCCCAGAGGCATGGCACTAGCCGGAAAACAGACAGCGAATAATGAGTTTGAGGATTCCGTTCAGTTTTAATTGGTTTCGTCGGAATAATCCCGACAATCCAATCCCGACGCGACCTCTGTCAGGATAAGAACAATCCGATTTCCATGATATTTTCCGCTGTCAGACAGCGAGCCCCACCCGGGCTGATTTGTCAGTGTTTTATAGCGAATTTGATAGCACTCGGTTACATGCCGTGTTCGTCAGAAGCGTTACTGTCTTTCAAATAATTTCGATTGTTATTTGGCAAATCTCAAGTACTTATTAAGCAAAATTAGTTATTTTCCCTTGTTGCCCCTTGGCAGTCGTAAGTAAATAATATCGTATTACGAGCGCGGTAACTATAAGTACATGTGTCTCAGATATTAATGCAATTGTTTTCTTATAGCTCATCAGTACAAGGCGAAACTGATTTCTTCCCTCTAATAATGAAGTCCCACCAAATTTCTGATCGAAGAATTGTATCATTTGACTCCCGTGAGTGGACAAATACTAGATAAGTATCTCACAGTATTCGCTACGGGCATAGTGGCTTTGAAAGGATGGGAACTAGACGACCAAACGACCGGTTAGGTGGAGAAAGACCATTGAAACACATTCCATCAGTATCTGTAAAAAGGCTCAGTGAAGCAACCAAGCGACGATGACATAAGGGTTTCCGGGATGAAGCTATTTCGTGTCCAACCAAGTGCACCACACGGTGCTGAATTATGTCGAGCAGGGACAGATTATTATCTGGGGAGCCATCCCAGATATGAGAATAGTATTTCATGACAGGTTGTATGGTGTACAAGTACAAGATGGCAAATGGAGAAAGGTATCGCCGTGCACGATACAGACAACCGAGGCGCCGAGAGGCCCGTTTAGCAATACCGTAAATATATACTTCTTCCAAGAGAGTTTAGAAGTGAAAACAAGGCCCAGTAAGCGTATGTCAGTCAGTTCAGAAAGAGGCATAGAACTCATTGACACAGGATGTAGATGTTCTAATCGGGAAGTAGTCACAGATAGGAGATGAGTCTTATTTTGGTTAAAGTTGACAAACCAGCCCTTACATTCACAAGATCTCAATTGAGAAGATTAGTGTCTTGAATACCAGATGCGGCAGACAGGGAACCAGGATATGCGGTAAACAGTTTTGTGTCGTCAGCATACATGGCAAACTGTGACAAAACAAGGTCAGGCAGGTCGTTGATAGACACCATAAACAGAACCTTGAGGCACACTGGCATTAACACTACACACTGAGGAGCATAGGCACCTATGTAAAACAGATATTTGCCGTTTCGCAAAGAAAGTTAGAAATCAGATCAAGCAAATAACCGGATATGCCATAGAACCAAAGTTACTGTCTGATAATGAAGTCCAACCAATTTCAAATACGTGTAAATTACGTGAGTATGTCTATATGGATCCCATACGGACCAGCAGTAATCGATGTGTGGTCGAAGTAGTGATTCGAAAAGGATTTGAGGATGTGTTAGGGCAGTGTGAAAAGTTACGCTTTATTAACCCAATAACCTTGTTACATTTGCGAAATAGATTTGGCTGAAATATTTTCCCCATTTCAATCTGTCGTAAATAGTTACGCCAACATATTTTTCGGAAATAATCGTTTCTAAATGTTTGGTACTCATATAGATTAATTGTAAACGAAGGGTTTTACTTTCCTCGATATTCGCATCACTGAATTCCATGTACGGGACCAATCGCACAATGAATCTAAATCGGATTGCAGGGCAGTGCAGTCATATTGATCTAACATTTTTGGGGAACATCATTATTGAAATATAAAAAATAAAATAGTACCTTGAGGTATACCGACTAAGGCGGAACGCAATAACTTACAGCTGGAGTTTGTTACCGAGTAAACTGTGCTGAACTCTCTTAAATGCTTTTGCGATGTCCAGAAAAATGACATAAACACTGCTTCCTTTATCTAAATACGAGCTCCAGTCATGTGAGGCGTCTAGGCTCGCAAGAACGCTGGCTCATAAAATCATATTGGTTATCGTGAAGGATGCTTTTGCTATTAAGGTCATCAACGAATCTGTTACAAGCGATGCTTTCTAAAAGTTTAATAACAACTGAAGTTTAGGCACCATTGTCATCGTTCTTAAAAAGTAGACCAATATTCTATGGTTGCCATTCTACAAATTACCAGTGAATACAGAGAAGGGAAATGTGGGCCATTTAACTGCAATATGTGCCTAATCGGTGATTTGTTGCTGTATGTTAAATCACATCGTCTTGGTTATGCGTGATATATAGAGCTATACTCTGTGCCTATCTGGAGACTCCGAAAATGGAATTAACCAATGGGGCCCAGAAGACCTACAACCGGCCCTGGTAATGCTGCCTAATACTATCTGTATTTTGATAGAAATATCTGCTAACGAATTGTCTCTCTTTCCGACTTTGAGTTCTGCTAGTTATAACCCATGCATAATCACGCTCCCTTGCAACGAAGCATTAAGCGCTGGTTCGGTTAAGGAACCCTATTTATATGTCTTACTTGACAGTGGGTGCATTTCAAAATGCCTGTCTCAAAAATTGGCAAAATGTTGAAAGTTACGGATGAAAGTTATGAATGAAATTCGAAGGTCAATCAACGATACCTTAAACTCTAGATAGTCCACGAGACTGTCATTTCCGCTCGGGTCTGTGTAGTTTTTAATTGAGAACCGCATTCGTAACGAGGATCCTGCTGTATCTAAAAATGTCACAACACAAAGCGTTATTTTAATAAGGAAAGGTAATAACTGTTGGTGATGACTGTTGATATAGTAGTAATTTCCTATGGTATAGTATGTATGTGTGTTCATGTTATACATTGTTTTTATTCTGGGATGAGAGCGGAACAAAATCTCATGACAACCCCACCTGCACTGTTTGTTTACCAGTAACGTTCTCGGTTCCATTATTTGGGCTTGTGACATTCTTGTGGCACCCCTTGGTAGTACTATCGGCGACAGGCTCAGTCGTATTACCCCCCACCGCAGTTAATGTACCCGACGTCGGGGTAGACATCGATGCACCGCTGTCCGCAACTGTCGACGAAGCAACTGCAATGCTTGTCCCGTTAGGTACACCATCCTATAGATAAAAGTTCAGTAATATAATGCAAAAAGCCACTCTAGAACGCGTTCAGTTTTCTTACAAAGAAAAATAGTACAGGCATTATATGACACGTCCTCACACAAATTGCAACAAAAGCAAATCAATCCGTTTCATGTACGTTGATGTGTCGTATATGCCATAATGGAGTTTTCCCTCCAATTTGTCCTTTTGTCGCTAGCGCTATAATGCGATAACAATATAGGTAGATTAGGAACTATTTGTGACTAACCTGGATACAATTGGATTACCCATCTAGCCATTTTTTCTTTAGAAACTCTGCTACATTCATGTATGTACATTTGACGGTACACAACAATAAAATTGTATGCGTATACAAACATGCTGTATTATGATTAATGACGTTGGCGCGGGAGCATGCACAGCAATTTATACCAATTAATACCAATTGTTATCAGTGGACGCAGTTTAGATACATGTATTGTACAGTATTATATGTAAATGTCCACTATCCAGCTGTCATACATACTAAGAACGTACAGAAGAACGTGCTGAGATGACGGCAGTGACCTACCGGGACCTGGTTAACCTAAACGCGTAGGACTATACTGCAAATCTTGATATCCTGTGAAAGACATCCATTATGTTTGGATCACCAAGTCCTGCATAGTCTAGAATGATGCAGCTTGTGTATCGGGGTGATCAACCCGGTAAGGAAAATGTCATGTTTCTTCCCATGATCAACTCTGAAATTTATGCAAAGTGAGTATGCAAAGCGGCATGGTGTCCACTCCCATCCCCGTCATTGATCAGTCCCTCTGCTGGAAGGCTCTGATGATAATTCTCACTGAGCCCGAGGGAAGTGATCTGAAGCGTATAGTGCTACGCTTAGGTAGCTTCCACACAAAGATTAGCTTCTTGAGATTCATCGAATACCCGATGGCTTCATCTAGACTGCAAAATCTGACGGAGTCAATCTACGCACCTAATGCAGGGGTCCATATGTTGGAAAGGCCATTGCTCGATGCTGCGCTCAATGCACTGATGCTAGCCGACATCTTAAATGTCCATGCCCCTATTATGACTCAGATCAAGAACTTACTAGTGACACACTCGATAACCAGCCTACAGAACAAAACGAAGATCCAAACCTGCAGAAGAAATCTGCTTCGCTGTATATAAACCTGATAGACGGTGTTATGTCTTTAGGTCTTGAAAGACATGCTGAGTCTGGAAAGATGACGTCTAGAAGGTATGCACGATGGGTTCACTCCGGTGCAAATGGTAGACATACCGCGCAAATTTATCAGGGCAGAGCGCACTATTAACTGGTCATTACATATGCAGGCCTTCCAGGAAATGCTGCCCTATCTGGCAGCTTCGGGTCATAATCTTTACACTAAATCGGCTACAGTGTATCTCCAGTGAATGTCAGACCTGCAGGATCTGCATCCTGACATCCAAAAACGTTTCCAATATATATGGGTTTCACGTGTTAGGAGAAGTGATCGGTTGTGCGGTGGTCTCTCTTCTGATTTGATTATCGAACAGGTCCTGATGAGGAGGATGAGGACTGGCGGGGTCTAACAAGAGAGCAGGCAATGACTGAGCAACGACGCTTGCTGTGGTTGATGTTATCCATGCCTGCCTGTGCAGAAAATAACCAGGCAATGCAATGACTTACAACACCTGGGAGCAAAAGAACACAGTGATGTTGTGCAATGTCTTGGAGCGAAATTCATTTTTCCCTGACCCGGTTCTTCGGAATATCACCAATGGAGTCCGCGTTCACCACGCTGTCAATGTGGATGCAGCACACGCAGTTGGTACTGCAATTATGCAGTATATGAAAGGCAAGACACCTGCAGATCATACATTCAAGCGGAAGAGGTTGTCGCCCTTGTCACAAAACATCTGTCAAGATTGATGGAGACGATGTTCAGGTCGAACCACAACTCGATCTTATTCCAAAGACTTTTCACTGTTGCGAGATACATCACACGACCTTGAATCAGCCTTCAACTATGAACTGGGCAGTTACCCACATGCTCTCTTCGGTTCCTCTCTGTTGGTTCGTGAAGCACACAAGCCAGTTGACCAAGATGTTCCAGCGATGCCAGCCGGTGTCCAATACGTATTGGATGGTGGGGTGTTAGTTCAGCGCATACCGTGGTCGCGTGAAGCAACATATAAGGACATCTGTAATCAGTATAGATTTTTTTTTTTTTTACGGCTACGACACATAATCAACATAGGACATCAGCGACAAGGAAAAGCTAGTGCAACAATGACATTTGCAAACGACATGCAGGTCACCATGAAGAAGGACCAACTTCTGGCCAATAAGCAAAACAAACAAAGGTTCAATAACATGCTGAGTGGAGAGCTACAGAAGAAGAATTGTAGGACACGCCTTACCTCGGGGGATGCTGTTATTCTAATTGTTCAGTCGGCTTTGGAGTTTGCTTCTATTACAAAGACTGTGTTGGTTGGTGATGACACAGACCTCCTAATTCTCCTATGCTACCATGCAAATCCGGAGACTAATGACGTGTTCTTATACCTAGAGCCAAATAAGAACGCAAAGAAGTCTCGCGTCTGGAATATCAAGGCTGTGAAGTAACAGCTTGGTCCAGACATTCACAAGCACATTCTCTTCATGCATGCGATTATTGGGTGTGACACAACATCTTGCCTCTATTGGATAAGAAAAAGAGCTTCTCTCAAAACGTTAAAAACCAAGCAAGCCCTTTCAGGAGCTAGCTAAGGTGTTTGATGTACACGCAGTCTCTGCAAATGACGTTGCACAGCTGCAGAATAAATTGTGATCCTCTACAATGGGACATCTACTGAACACTAGATTCTCTTCGGTATACGGGCTTCTGTGAAAAGGTGGATTCGAGTTCATCTCAAGCTCAGCCACAAATCTTACCACCTGCATCGGCAGCTGCAAAATATCACAGCCTGCGTGTGTACTTGCAGGTCCGAGCGTGGAAGGGAGGTCAGGATGAACTGCTGCCAACAGTATGGAGATGGAGGGAGAGTAAAAACGAATTTGTCGTTTGCCAGACAGATCTAGGTCCTGGACCTGAAAACCTTCTTCGTGTCATCAGATGCAACTGACAGACTGAGTGCAGCAGCCCGAGATGCACATGCAAGAAGCATAGCATTTAGTGCACTGCTGTCTGTGGACACTGCAAGGGATCTGCCTGTACAAACACGCTACATATAGTAAATGGCGATGCAGAAACAGATGACAGTTAGTGTGATTCTAAGTTGACCCACTTGCATCTATCGGTTACTAATATCAGTCATATGACTGATAACCACACATAATTATGTATTTCATTCCAGCCCGATGTTGGTATGTGACATGCGTCTCAGCACTCTGTACAAACTATTACCCTGGTCATATGGCCAATATCTTTCTTATACTGGGGAGTATACAGTCAAATGGTTTGCCGGCGGTCGCTGACTTACCCTGGCAGGTACCCATTTATACTCCTTGGTGGAGAGAAGCAATTGTGGTAAAGTGCCTTGCTTAAGGACGCAAGTGTCACGACCGGGATTCGAACCCAGTGCCCCAGACTCTACAGTCCACATGTACAACCTTCAACTATCTTGTAATAATGGCGAATCAGCATACTGAATTGTGATAAGCTCTTTTACTCTTTACACAAGACAAGGCATTATTACCGTCAGTAATCATCGTGTGTAGTATATAGACTAGTCCTATGCGGTTCCATTGTGTATATCACAGCAGTTTGATTTAACCCGGCGCTCGAAATCATTACCGGAGTATACTGGTTCACAGCACTATTATGTGAAATTTAGTATTTGTGTGTATAAATGTCGGAGTAAATTAACTTGAATTGAACTTGAACTTGAATTGAACTGACTTGAATTTCTTTTTTTATTCAAGTACATAATTGCAATGAAAGTGAACATAGTATACAGTCTTATAAATCGTTTACAGAACATGGCAAAATGTGAAACATTACACCTTGGGTTAAGTCAAACTCCAGGGATTTTCAAAACTTTTCCCCCTAGAGTATTCCTTAAGACTTTTTGTATGTTATAGAGGACATGTTGAGGATATAAAAAAAACTGAATTTGCTTGTGTTGCAATTTGTTTAAGCTTGACTTAATACTTGCCATACAATGCCTGTACTAAAAACCCAGTACCGACTATAGAAACTAGTGCTTAAGCCAAACCAGCAAGTATTACAGTCTTTACTTGAAAAGCTCTAAAAGCTCAAGCCTATTAATCAAACTGCGAATGGTATTTACAGGGGAGAACTGGCCATATGGGCATTTGGGTAATGCCCAGTGGGCAAGCCGGCTTGGTACAAATAGGCTGGAGCCAGGTAAACAAAACAGTCACAGCCAAATGTAAAATCAGATATCTAACCATTGGCAAGTAAACTCAACAAATATGCATATGGATACCAGTCAATGTAAATTGCATTGTATACAAATAACTGATTCTCACTAGCCCTATACGGACCGGTTTTAAGCCCCAGCCCGCTCTTGGTTATTCATTTAAAACATAGTAACAGTGTACATACCAGGTCTGAACTCACGGTGTTATCGATAGTTGAGGGGTTAGTCCCAGCAGTCGCATCATCGATGCTCGAATTAGTTTGTGAAATATTCTCGGGGTTGATATCGGTGGTATTGATATCGGTGGTATTGCTAGCCGCAGTCGACGTGAAGTCATCATTGCTGGTATTAGCAGTTGACGAAATAACTAATAATAAGAACATAACAGAAGTAATTACATGTTATTAATGAGTGGAGTGAACATTTTGGGTAGTCTGCTGTTCACATCAGTGATAATACAGGCCATTTGGCACTGTTAATGGATATGATGACCGTTGTACATGGCACACGAAGTGTACGAGTACAAGAAAATGTAAGAAAAAGTAAACTGATGCGACTTGGCAGTAATATAATTTATTACCTGTGGAAATGTATTGGCTCTTTCCTACCCACATACATTAGGCCCCGATTCGCAACTGAGCTATATGTTTGCAAACGCACATGTGTGACGGGGCCTAGAATTCTTTGAAATTTATTTTCTAGTTGTTTATTCAAATTAGTTGTACCTTACCAGAGTCGGATCAATGAGACATGGTAATGTAGAAAGAGTATTTGGTGCGTTTGTTTGGTGCGTGTTTGGTGCGTTTGTTTGGTGCGTTTAGTGAGTTATTTTGTTTTATTTCAGACAATGGCTTGGGTTGTGAAAAATGCTGCACAGCCCGTACAAAATTATAGTGGTCAAAAACTAAATCACCAATTTAACAATAAAGTATACAAATAATGAGATAAAAAAATAGTACATGTATAACATGTTGAAGACGCACGTAACGTTTTTGTCGGCGTCTGTCCGTCCGTTCGTCCGGCCGTCTTTCCGTCCGCACGTTAATTTTCCAATACCATGGCTTAACAAACCGCTCTTTATAAATAGTGTCGCTCACTTCCAAAGCTTGTGAATATCGTATGAAGAATTGATGATTGCTTTGGTTTGTCGTTCTTGCCTGGACTATTTAGACATTTTGTACATTTGCGCGTGTATATTACCCTCAACCTATTGTGCGTATTCCCAGCGTATCCCCAACCTATGCCCTGCGTATCGAACCTATTAGTTGCGTGTTAGTTGCGTAGTACATGCGCGTTGAGAAATAGTATAAATAATGGGCCTTTTCTAGATCGGTGTCAGTTGTTGGTGGACCTCCGAGGTGACAACATGGAGCTACCCATTGTTGTTATTGGACATCAGTTTAATCTGGTAAATTTAGCACTCCAACACATACAGAATAGATATGGGGGAGGGGGCGGGGGAGGGGGATTAATCCAATTTGATTAATATGACCCTGGCTATATCTGACCCCAAATGAAGGCACTCCTATACAATACATGTATTATGTATTGGGTTAGTCTTCCTGGCCCTAAGAACTGGGTGAGGGCAATTAAGTTCTGCAGAGGAATGTGGTTGGCATGGAAACATAGGGGACCGTGTTCTATTTTGGAGTAGACATAAAATGTACATAATAAAAGATTAGTGGAGCATGTCGAAATCATGACAAAATAATGTCAAATTAAGTAAGCAAGCTAAATCTAAAATAAAATGGGAGTACATGTATATCGACCTTCACATTAACCTTGCTCTTAATCTTAACCCCTTCCCTAAATTGGCAGAACTACCCCTATGAGGCGTCAGTGGTACGAAAAAAATGCCAGCTGAACGTGAAGGACACACAAAATACATGTATCAGCATGACTAAAACCTCTAATCATTTTAGGGATTAGAAGAAATAAGGATTACCGTGTTCCACCTTAGCTCACGCAGAGAGAACCAAATTCCTTTGGGGTCATGGGGCAAGAGTTCAAACCACAGTTTTATAGTCATTTGTATCTAGCCTATACTTCAAAAGCCAAAGTTTATCGCGATACATTATAATCCCAGTAGAACTTGCGTTTGTGCATGGTGTTGTATATGCTAGATTCAACAGGTGCACCTAATATTACTAATATATTATTTTTACAAACAAATTTTCATCTGATGAAACATAATACTGCACAGGGACAGCACAGTCGAAACAGGCGGTGCTATTAGACGTGTTAGCGCTATTCCATGTTTGGCGGAATAAATAAGTTAAAATGTACATCTTCGCATGGAGAGTAGCCCTAATAATTAAAGTAACTCTGCTCTAATCCGTACTCTGCCCTAATGTGTATGTTCCAACGGATGAATAAATAATTGTTTTACGGGTTGATCACTGTTAAGGCATGAAGTGCACACGTGTTAAATTAATATGAACGTTTTGATATTCCATGCTTGCAGGCCGACAGACTGACAAGACGACGAACAAACGGTCTTCGTAACCTTCGTCCGCCTTGGTTGGGAGAGATATCCTCCTATCCAACCTATTTTTGGATTTAGTTTAATGTAACACGCATTTTCTAGGTTACTTTCGGCAAATAAGCAGCCAATATCAGAGGTGGCGTAACAGTGGACCCGTTCATTTTGATTTTATAGGTAATTCGGCAGAAAAATTATTTGGGGTAGGTGGTATTTGATGATGGTAAAATGTTATTATTATTATTTGAGTTCATTGCCACAAAATGACTTAATTTTATTGGGGGCAGGCCTTCAATACAATTGTTGGGGAGTGCCCCCTCGCCCCCGCCAACCATGAATATTAACACCGCATGAATCTGTTTCGAAAGTGAATGCTACTCAAATTCATATTGTCGTAAATTTCTTATCATATTGAGAAGGAAATATTCGTCCCCTTCTGTCATGCGATTTATACAAAATAATTATCAAATTTAACAATCCACTGGAACGACATGAGGTGTGTATTTGATCAGTGGTTACTTTTCTCAGATTTATCTCTGTAGGCCCCGGGTTTAAACCCCGCTGGTGCCGATTACATGTGAACTGGGTTTTGGGGCCCTGCCTAACTTCGTGGGTTTTCCGCAGTTACGGGGCTTTCCTCCCACCACTCAAACTGTAACTTCATCTCACGACACACACCCTTGTGGGCATCAGTGGAAAACAGTTTAGTACTGATCTGATTCTATCCAGGGTAAACAAAAATAAACAAATAAACATTGGACAGGCATAATGTGGAATTCGTGCAACTTGATTATTTGATTCTTGTTAAATTTTGAAAGCAATTGAAAGGTTAAGCAATTGAAAGGTTAATTCTTGGTACGAGTTTTCAGACGAATGCTCCGATTTAGATTTGTTGTCCCACATGGAATTGAAAATTCAATATTAATAAGAAGGTCACTCGATAACAACTGAACAATTAATCTTAAGGTCCCCAAATTTAAATCACTTCCAGGAACTGCCTACCTCCCCATAACATTTCATCGCAATCAGACGACTACATGTTTTTTAAAGGGGGCTTCATTCCCGTTGCCCTCTTACTTTACAAAATCGTGTCAATTTTTGTTCCGCCACTTGCCGGTAATTTGTTGCCCCTGCTATAATTATCCCTTTCACTACCAAATTGTTTTAAGAATAAGGCTAGTGAGAACCAGTTATTTGCGTACAATACAAGCAACATTGACTGGTATCCGTGCCTTTTATTTTCGTCGCCGTTTGGCGCCCTTGTTATGGAAAGGGGCATTGTGCATCGCACCCCAGTTATTGGCGCCGAAACTATATAACTGAATAACTGAATAACTGTAATAAATACTTTATGGGCCGCATAAAGCTGTCTTGTTTAATTACTCTAGTATTTGTTTATATATCTTCTATTTTGGGGAATTCTCAAATTGATTGCTATTATGAAAAGAACACACTAGCAACTGAAGAGGAATGTTGGTCGTCTCCCCGGATGCCTCAGTGCACTTTACTTATGCAGTAATGAGTGCACTAATTAGCACAATTGGATGTGTTGATAAATTGGGTTAAAGATTTACAGTCCACTTACAGACCAATTTTACATTGTGAAATATTTGGAAATGTTATTAGGTACAAAATTATATACCGCATACAAAAATCTATCTTATTGTTGAAAATTATTTATTATTGTTGTCGGGTAATAATTGAATTGGATAAGAAAATACATTGGTACTAGTCTTTTCTAATTTAATTTGTGTGTCCAACCTCTACACAAAATCGGAAATACCAATCTTAAGTTAAGAACGTCATGCCCCCCATAAGTAGGTGTGTATGTGTGTGTGGGGTGTGTGCGTTTGTAACAGCCAGACATTTGCAGGTTAACCCAACGTTTTTTTCAAATGTTCAAACTCAATTATTTCCAAATTATTTCCAAATTATTTCCGAGTATTTAGAAATATAAAGAAATGCCAAGAACAAATTCCAGATTTGAACCAAATCCTTTTTCTTAGGGCAATTAAAAAAAGCAGTTTCTTAAGTACACAAACACAATAGAATGTCCACACAAGGAAGCCCACACAAAGCTGTGTATGTGTATTGAGCAATACTGTTCTTCTTCCATGGTGTAATCATCTAGCTGCGACCATGTACGAGAAAATAACCATGTGACAACTAATTAAGTGATATTCATATGACTTCTGCCTTTTCATTACATTTTCATTTAATATTATGCATTTTTACATTTAATAACAAACTAAAAACATACCGTTAAAGAATTTAAGTTCCGCAAAATGCTTCGGTATGGTAATAAAAGCAAAATCTCGTAGACCAGTAGACTCACCTGTAGTATTGGCAGCTTCTGTCGACATCGCAATGGACATCAAGACAGTAAGTACAATACCTATGTAGGTAATTGATTGCTGACCTCCGCTGCAACTTCTGAGGAACACAACCATCGTAAAGTTTACGTTGCCGCGACCACACAAGGCAGAAACTCACTGTAAACTGCGTTTTAATCACAAACGATTATGTACAGTATAATGTGGTAACCGACGTCCTATTCTTGATTATGGTAGTTTGATTCTTTACCGAACATCAATCTTAATCCAATCCCAAAATACAGCTTCTCCCACGTAAAATGATATCCCTTTTCAACAGTTAGCCAGATACTTCCCAGTCACCTCTGCTACACACGTTTCCAATTCCGAAGTTTGTACACAAAACATTCAATGCCAGTGTTATAAACTGAGTTGGTTTTGCGTGACCTCGGTGGTTTGGAGACGCTAGTGGGTGGTACATACAGGGCAGGCATGCTGTTTGTACTTACATATACATAATGTACATGTAATGTATAACGCCAGCGATTTGCACACCGCTGCCGAAACTGACCCCGCCTGCAACTTTATCACGTCTTATTAGACTCGCCAGCCAGTCCTATCGGATGACGTATTATCAGCCAACGCCAACGGCGCGCCGAGGTTCAAATGTCACAGTAGACAGATTTGCTCGGAGTTACGTACATTATTGATTGTATAAAGTTTCCCATTCTGAAACCGATTATTTTCCAATATAGGTGATGAATTACCGCAATGTGATTCAAATTAAACAACTGATATAACCCAGATGTGGGAGAGACAAAACGACACGGACTAGTCCGACTGGTTGTTTTCTAACATAAAACAAAATGTCAAAACGCTATTATCATGGTAGCGGCCACAAATGAAGAATAACAAAATTAGTTTAAAAAATATATAGAAATACAAACAAAAATACACGTTCGTTTGTTTGTTCGTTGTTTTGTTTTAATTATTTTAGACAATGTTTGAAGTTTTGAAAAAGGCTATACAGTCCGTTTAAATGTAAAAGAAGAAATGACGGGACAAAAACAAAACCCGCTATCACAGAACAGTACAAACATTTACAAAATACGGTATATAGCATGGTGAAGAAGCAGATTGTGAATTTTTTTTAATGTGCCTCTAAGACCCTTTTGTCCAAGACGAGCTATTTACTTTCTATTCTACGTCTACGTTAATAATTGACTTCACTTGGAGAATAAAGTGCCTGCTCCTCGGTACCGGGCAATGCTCTATTGAAACACTACACACTCCTCGACAAACGTTCATTATTATACTACATAAGATATTACACTCGATTAACAATTTTGTCTGTTTTTTATCATAAGGAAATCAATTGGTAGCTTGTAGTTTAGACACTATTTACACGCTGTACGTAGTGTGACCAGCCCAAGTAAATGACAGGCACTTACTTATCATTTATTTACATGTAGACTAGGCAGAATTTGAAAAAATGTATATATTTAAAGTGCTGAAGGCAAATGGTGTTAATTTAGTGTATAGAAGCTTTTTAGGGGTATTGAAGGGTGCTGAACCCAAATCTGCTGTATGCCCAGCTAAAATATGGCC
>JAVCKS010089724.1:0-30903 GCA_032273685.1 Pteraster tesselatus | reverse complement strand
AGGGGTGAAGGAGGACGGTGAGGGGTGAGGAGGGAGGGGGAGGGAGGAGGAGAAAGGGGGGGAGGGAGGAGGAGAAAGGGGGGGAGGGAGGAGGAGAAAGGGGAGGGAGGGGAAGGAGGGAGGAGGAGGAGGAGGAGGAGGTTCACTTCTATATACTATATCAATTACCGGAAGGTAAGAATGCACCTGTGGCCTATCTTGGTAAATTACAACATGACTTGCTTCCAAAATTGTCTTGCAAATATGGATTTATCTTTGATTTGTAACCTCGATATAATAACACATTGGCAAATTAATATTATATACCGGGTATATTGTTTATAATCATGCTTTGTCAATATACTATAATGTATTACTTATTGTATACTCCGAGATAGTGTCTGCAACATAATGGGTCTGTATCAAAGGGAGGAGTATTTACGACATTAAATGTGGGAATAAAGCCACGGAAACCTTGATTACTCTGTAAAATGTTTAGCAATCTTCTCACAATAAAGTTAAGCTTTTGCTACTTGAAATATATACATTTACAGTTTTTACAAACAGTTTTTTTGTATGTAATTGCACCCGTATATTAACTGTAAATAAGATGTACACGTACATGCACCAACACGTACATAATAGAACACATTGGAAGCCTCTCAGTTCCAGCTTCATATTTTGTAAAGCACCTTTTGCTGACACACTATTACCAGTAAACCACAAGAGCGGTCGAACTAGGCCAGTACCTCAATGATAAACCAAACTTGTGGTAAGACAAATAATCTAGGATGGGATATCCCACTCAGCCAAAGGGGGTGTGAGCTGTCAAAAGGAGCAGGTCGATAAAATAAGAAACTGAGCGGAAATAGTTAGGCTGGTCGAAGATGAATGTGAAAATGCCGTTACACAGTGACAAAGTGCTGGCGTGTGTAAGGTGCAAGAGGCAAGGAGGGGGAAAAACCAAAAGATGGGTCGTTGGCATGGAGCACCCCTATCGGAGCAACCCTCTTAGTTCACTGTACTTGAGTAAACAACAAAGTGTTGTGGTGTCATCCCTACCAAGAATTCACTCGTTGTGAAGACTCACAATTACAAACCAGTGCTCTGTCGGCATCGGGAGTTATTTTTTATTTCTACATTATTTATTTATTTTGGAAACTATTTTGGGGTATTGACGGCGTCAAAGATGGCCGTACTACTGCGAACATTTGTCCCTGTGCAGCTCGGACATATAAGCACTATTCACATAAGGTAAGGTCATTGGTTAATTTGTAACAAAATGTACAATAGTTGGGACAGTATGTTGTTATATTATGCTTGTAACCTTAAAATTCAACATGTACCCCACGTACATGTAAATTCCAGATTAAAAATGGTACAGATTGTTTTTCACAAGCTCTGTCACAAACTCTTAAGATACATGTATGATACCATTTGTAAGCTCTATTTCTACTGAATTCAGAAATACTAAAAGTGATGCTATGAAAGAACTTGGGTCTTTCACAAGCTCTGTGCGGCATGCACTGATGGTTGAATCCCAAAGTGTTATACACGTACATCATTGCGTATAGTGTGTGTATGGTTCTAATGGTTCTAATACTTGTTAATACTTTTGAGATCTAACAAAAGCAAAGCAGTTTTAGACTGTACATAGACAGTTTCTTTACAAATCACTGTGCAAGGGTACATGCATTACAATTTGTTTTTAATATCATTTAGATAGATATATATATATGCACAGTCATCAGAAGTGACATTTTAGTTCTGGTTAAGAGTACAGTATTAGAAGTAATGGGTCAGTGATGTAGCTGGGGGATCACTGTGATGGCATGAATGTATGCTAAGGTTACTTTTGATGTATACCAAATGTTCAAGATTATGGCGTGGCCTGGGCTAATAAGGGTTAGCATATAGCACATGAACATTAAAACAAGTTTGATACTTGTACAGGGTAGAATTAGAAATAGTTATGAAACTCAGTCAAAATGCTCGCTATGTATACAGAGGTGCTCAACCAAGAGAGGGTGGGGGGATGAGGGCTGTGTTTAGCTAATAGAAGGTGGGATGATGAGGATGTGTTTAATTAGGGGAAGGTGGGAGGATAGGAGGAGGGGACTGCACATGTTTAATTAACTCAAAAACTTAGGATGTAGAATACCTCGTGCATGAGTCTTTACTGACCATAAAATAAAAAGCTTCTAGTTTACGGTGGCATTTTACATTACAGAATAATTAATAAGTTAAAAAAGAAAAAAAAACATTTAGGGTCTCTGAAATGTCATATGTACATGTGTATGCTTCTAGTATAATAATGTATGAATTTATCATGGAATTCTCCATGTAAAAACATGTGTTTAGAATATACAAAAAAGGGTGTCGCCCAATGGGAGTGTACATGTACATGTAGTCCCCTTTCATACATATTGCAGGCGTGGCCAGACATTGCTCGTTCCAGGCAATGCCCTCCTACCTAGACAAACTAAAGCCCGGAAATGTCTGGGTTCTTAAAACAGACACTTGCTAGGATGAGACAGGGTTTACCCTTTTAAATGAACACAGTCACAGACTGTGCCAACCACAAATATTCAGGCAAAATAAACAGTCCATGAAAATTGGAAACAAATGCTGCGATTTTGGCAGAAAATTCTTAAAAGCACTAGCTGCAGACGTAAAACATTCTCGTGGGGAAAATTGCTGACTGGAGTATACTATGTAGAGCATGTAGTTTCTTTCAGAAATTTTACAGCTCTTAAACTGACATGTACATGTACAGTCAACCGGTAACCAAAATCTTGTTAAGTGATTTGATAACCCTTTAAATGACACATTGTCTAAGCATAGCTACACAGGCCCTGGAATATGGGGGGGAGGGGGTTGATCATGAGTCTACATGGAATACAACCTTTCACTTCTGATGAAATTAGGCAATATTAGTCACACTTCCTGACTCAAATTGTGGCATGAAAGATGGATGGTTGGAGATGTACACTGTACTGTACACTATAGTGTGATTATGTACTGTACATGTATGTACCTGTACATGTAACAATGACACATACTACACATATTGTACATGTACATATTGTACTGATAACAACAATGTGGTAAAGGCTTCATTAGGCTTGCCTAGATTTAAAAACAATAGATGACTTTTCTATACTATATTTTATAATTATAAGCAATACATACAGTATACAATTGTGTAACTATATGTATAGCACATCAATTTAACATACATGTAATATGTACAAAGTAAATGTAATCGACTGAAAAGCCCTTTTGTGTCTAACTGATAAGTTATAGCCAATTAGCTTTAATGTTAACCCAACTAAAAATGCAATCAGTACCCAACATCGAGATAAAGCTGGGATTGGACTCTTTCCATTCATAACCCGAAATAAAGTTTTCAGTGACAATATACATTTTAGTTTGTATATAGGAGAACTGTTTTGAAACTGTACTGTTCTCAATTTACCTTTGCACTATCGCAAAGATACCTGTGCAGTTTGAAACTGTAAGCTTGGAAGATTGTGCCCGCAGTTCAAATGTAAAATGATGAGGAGGAACTACTGTACATGTAATTTAACATATTTTACATTACAACATGGTATGCTTAATAGCATGTGCATGAGGGATAGATGATAATCCAGTGATCCATCTTTTCAAAAGTACATTTGACATATGTAGTTGAAAATACAGCTGGCAATGAGAGAGTCTCAGAGAGGAGAAATGGTCGGAATTTTTAAGCCTTTGCTTTAGAACTTCGACGCTAGATTAAGTACTGGAGTATAATGTATTACAATGTACACATATAAAGCATTCAAGGCTAGACTTCAGAGTGCAAAGGATGCTTTACATCCATTTTGTCACCCTAATTAATCAGACCGTATTACTAAAAAATGGTCAGGAAAGACTTTTTTAACTCCAAAAATTCTTTTAATCCCACTTTTGAAACTGTATCTTGTCCGTAGAAGGCTTAGTGATACGCTTTTCAAAGGTTGACTTTCCAGATTGTGTTGGAGATCAGGGTAAAGTTGTGACTTTTGCATAAAGAGCATAGATTGTGTTGAACATTTCTTCCCTTCCTCTTTTTTAACATACAGTGTAGCTAGTAAGATAAATAAAGAAATAAATGAAGGGAAAGTTGCAGCCACACCAAATTCTTTTCCATTAAAATGTTTGCAGAATATATTTGTAATTGTAAGGATAAAAGTAAGAGTAACTGTCGCGCAAGCCCTTTTCTGATTTACAGAGATTAGACTACTCTAAGTTACCTGAAGTTAAACAAGCTAATTCTGATCTTCTGTTTATTGGAAATGGTAGCAGTATTTTAATAATGCCAAGAAAAACTGCTAAACTCCAGAATACCTGTTCATTTGCCATTTTTCCCTAGTCTGGTACCTTTGTAATTGACATCATTGTGATGTGAAGGCTTGGTACAAAAGAGAATTTTTAGAAAAGGAACAGGGTAGACGGGTATTCTCCAAAACAACAAATTAGATATTTTGCCTTTTTGCGGTCATGCAAACTTTGAACTCGAGGCTTAACTTGAGGCTCAAGTTAGGACTGAATGAGAGCATCATAATTATTAGTTATTAAGCCTTTGATTTAGATCTTCTCAGTAAAAATTTGTCTTCTTTTAATCTACCTCCATGCTTTATAGAATGTCTACACAGTAGTGTCTATTGAGTAGTAGTAGTACTAGTAGTACTACAGCACTACTCGTTCAAATTCAATCACTCACTCAGCGTTTGGCCGCGTGACTTGTGAATTGAGTTTGAATATTATCATGTGCCTCGTGCAGGAGTGATGATTACGATCATTCATGGAGGCGAAGCAATCATCATCATCTTCAAAGTATAAACCAAACTATTTAAAATAAACGCTAAATATGCATACCGAAAATTACAGCACATAAATTGGCAGAGTCCATGCTGACGTTTGGTTTGCATGTAGTATATTGATAAAATATGACTGGATTCACACGTTACAATAGCAGCGGATTCATGATGACTCGGTGTAGTTTCGATTGCGATCGCTGGCAGTGTGTTTACGTACGGCCGGCCGTATACGTAACCCGCACGTACACACACATACGTCGTAGCTGCTTTGTTGACCTGTTTGAAGAAACCATTATTTTTAGGGGTAGTAAAATTGTAAGGGTGGGGTTTTTAACTACCACACTAAAATATTTTTATGAATAGAATCACACATGGGCGTTGTAAATATGAAACCAAACATATAAATTATTAATATATAGTGTACTTGCTCAATATTATTTGCTTTTAGATATTTTTTTGTAATATTAATGTATCATTGGTAACCTTTGACAAATAAACTATGCCATAATTATAACTTGTCGAGGCCGGCTGCGCTAAAGTCTTATCGGCAAATCGATGAAATGAAATACCGCACAATGAAATCTTGACAGTATTTGCAAATTGCTTTTTTTTCTTCAACAGAAATAACAGTTGTGTGTATACCATGAGCTCATTCTATGATGTAGGACGTGATAAGAAGCATTTATACTTTATTAAAAATATTTTGATGTCTTTTTATCTAATCAATACATCGACTAAATACGATTCAAGATATGTCAATAGGGACGTGCAGGATCGATTCGTTCGATCTGAACAAAATGGTGTCCTCGTACTAAACTGAACACGGAAGGTGGGTCTGTCACTTGTTTTGCTGGTCGGGTAAATACACGTATTTTGTTGTTCATTTCTTTGTGTATTTAAACACACGGAATACCGTGTGTTAAAATTTTAACATAATATTTACTTTTAGAGCTAATTAAATTGCCTTATATAAGAGTAGCAAAATACAGCCCGATACAGGAATAAATGTTGTGCTGTTGCAGGCTGTTGTACATGTACATGAGTCAGATAGTCGAGTCGTACTGTACTGGCGCATGGCTACCATGGCATTGGCATTGCCAAGCCGAATGTGCCGTATGTACTTGCTATCATTACAGAAAAACATTTCTTGTAGACCAAACAAAAAATTTTGCAAATAAGGCCTAGGCCCTCAGTCATAAATGTCCATTAAAAACGGTCTAGTTTGTGGTTTATTATGTTATTCTTGCACCATGTTTTTTTGTCCGTGACGACATGGGCTTGGCTGCCATGGCTGGCCTTCCAATTTTTCCAATTCAATACCATTGTTCATTGTTATTGCACGATTTGAATAGAGCTCTGTTTGGTAAAATGTTTTTCCAAGTAGAACTAGTAAAGTAGTGTATAGTATAGGCAGTCAGGCAGCAGAATACATAGGCCCCCCCGGTACTTGTGTTAATTCATCGGCACAGCCAATTCAAGGTAGAAATGGGCTAATTGGCATATAGGGCCTAATTACTTATGAAATTCTACTCCTGGAACTGTGAAGTACAACAGCAGTATGGTAGTTAGTACTGGTACATGTACATGTACATTTATGTACTTCACTCGAAATAATTTAAGTAATGATCATAATAATCATCATAATAATAATAAAAACAATTATAAAAATAGTAAGGCAACCTAAAAAAATTACTTGTTTCTCATCTGTTGCCGGGTGAATTTTTCGTGCTGGATTTTTGTATATTTTATATTTATAACACTTAAAATTTAAATGTACCGGACGCTCAGATATTCCGAGAAGAATATTTTTTATACGCTGTAAAACCTGTTGTTGTAAACAATGATAGTTAAAAGTTTTTATAAACATCGACAACTTGACCAACAACGGGCCAGGTGAACTGTAACCTTTGTGGTGGCATGATATACAATGTACATACATGTACATGTTTCACTTTCAGAAGCTAGACGTCATTCACATTGTATAAACATTGTAACTGTCATAATATTATTTGACAGCATAGAGGAGAGCATACACTGTAGTGTCTCAGGCATGGTGTCACAATGAAAACTTGGTCTGATCTGTAGGTGCACTTTAAGGCGTTCCTTTTTTTAGGTCAGCTGTAGTACTTCCTTTTATTTAAATAAACTAAGTTTCTTGAAAAAATGTGAACTATTTGTTCAAGCTGATTTGTAGTATGGCTACCACTATTTGTATACTGAAACCATGGAGTTATTATCTTTGCATAAAATACTTTTTGTCTTGGGTGAAAATATAAATGGCCCTGACGGACCTTTTTGTCAGAAGGGTTCTGATGAGCAACAATAATTTTGTTTTTTTGCCTAATAATAAATTATTCTTATATAGCGCAATGGTACATGTAGATCTTGATTGGATAAATATACACTGCCAAACAAATTTGTTCCCCCATTTATTATCTTATTTGCAACGCTTTTTTGTTGAAGTCAGTACATGTTGCAAGCAGGTAATGCCCGTTTTCCTGACGTGCAGTGTGCGCTGTACAGTCGGGCCGTATGCTACGCGTAATGGTGTTGCAATCGACTGGTACCAAGCCCACGTGTGTGTAGTCAGGCATTAAACAAGTTATAGTCAATGGTACTGTGAGGTAACATTGTTTTCAGAGAATCCCATTCAAAGTTCCATTCATCAACATGTACCTTACCATCAGCCGATTCATTAGCATCGTAGGTGGGGCAACCTCATTTTTCTGTAATTCTTTTTCTCTAGTGTAATTTGGACAGACAGTTTATTTGTGATTATTCGTACAGTATATTTTGTCACATCACAAAAGCAAAGTACATTATCCTCTTTTTCATGGGACCCTGCATTTAATTCTTAGAATCTACTAAAGAATTTCATCAAGTGCATGAATAAAACTGCCAGTTCCTTCCATGCGTTTTGATTCCTTATTTGTTAGAATACCACCAATGTCAGTTGATGGAGCAGTGGTCATCTGAACGGAAAAGGATGCACGATCATTTTACACTTAGCCCTATACCCATAACATAAAGAATTAGTAGGCATATGTACAATTGAAAAGCATGACACTGAAGTTGTTTGGCTCATAACAACCTTTATTTAATCAAAACAAACACTCGAATCAACGCTAATATTGAACATCTTTGGGATCATCTTAAGACCAGCACTGATAAACACATCTGACTGGCCACAGCATTAGCACAGCTACCTCGAATCATAGAGAGATTGTCAGGCTCCGGATCAAGGACTGATAGTGATACTGATCCTGATGATCTCATTAATTTTAACAAGACTTTTTAATTTCATTACTTGTTTTGTGAACAAAGCCTATATGAGCCAATGAGCTAGTGTGTATTACTAGCACATGTACATTCAATACCGGTATATAATGTGCATGTATAACACTACCGGTAGTACCATTCAATGTACATGTAATGTTAATCATTTAAGTCCGACATTTACAGGTTACACATTGTACGCACGATATGCAGTGTGTGTACAGTGTGTGTGTGTGTGTGTGCCCACAGTACATGTATGGTAATGAGTCACCCTACTTAATGTCATAGTCTTAAATGAAAGTTAATAATTAGCTTCTAATATATGCATATGTACTGGCACGTGAAGCTTGTCTTAGGTCAGGGATGTGGCCTGCATGTACTACTCATTATGAAAGCTAATTATAATTCCAAATGCATGTACGTTTTAGAATGTTTCTTCACTAAGAAATGTCTACTGCATACTTTACAGTATGTAATCATAGTTACATGCATGTACAATGTACAAGTACATGTATATTCAGGCACAATGCACTTCTAAAACCAAACTTACATGCACAGTGTACATACATACTGTACACGACTGTACATGTATTCAGTTTTTGAATATATTTTGAATAAAATACAAAAATTGAAAATGTAGTGACATGTAAATTGTGCAAATGGATAGGGCCTAATAAATGATACTACTATTAAGCCTATTTCCTAGGTCTACATGTACATTATTATATTGAATACAGAAAATCACAGTTGAATTGCTGAATTCACAATGTATACCAGTAAATGTTTAGTCAAATTCCTAAATATAGCTTGATCTCTGATTGCCTTGGAATTTTCTGTGAACCTAACAAGATTCAATAGAGATCAGTATAGCTGGTGACAATACAATTGCATTTTGATTGACGACAACAATGCAGGCACTCAGTCATATCTGCCTGGCCAAGATTTCCAATACAGTTTACAATGAACATTATGTACAAGTACTGTACTACCGCACACTATTACATTTAATATACAGAGTGACCTATCCATTGAGATATATATACGAGCACTGCCATTTCAACAGGAAGTAGTTAGATTTTTCTGATTTCTCTGTAATGGATTAAGATTATATAAGTTTGTACTATGCATCTGGAATGAATGTCATGAATGGATAGGACTGCACAGATCTACATGTACCACTAATTGTAAAGAGTAAGATGCTGAACTTTGTATTGAAGCAACTGCTATATATGAATACTACCGGTTAGTAAGTTGAAATTGGGCTTGTACACCAATTCTGACAAACTTGTGTCAATCGCAATATTCACCATACTACAGGCACTTATACTGTCACGTTGTTAATAATGACAACATGTACATGTACCGTGCATGGGTATGCATAGTATGCTAAAGGATTCACTTTAAATATTTGTGCATGTACATGTACTGTAGTGACAATGTTGAGTCACAAACAGATTTAGGAATTAAGTGGATGGCACATGCAGCATACATTCTGCCCCCCCCCCCCCCACTTATTTTTTAAAACTAAGTTTTTATTTGATTTTTCAAATTGGTAACTGAACAGATCATAACCTGAATGCCTGGAAATCTCATCTAAGCATGCTAATTGGGGCATCATGTTTTGCACTCTTTTTCTGGGCTGTGCTCCTTTTTTTTTTTAGATCCTTTTCCCCTGTGTCCAGATGTACAAATAGTGCTGTACTATCCCTGTTTATGTTCTCCGACAATACAGCTTTCACACAGTGTGTAAAAGTGTACATTTATATGAGTAAGCAATTCTGCAAACTAGGTTTTCAAGTAGCTATGTGTTGAAATATGATTCACTCAATTACGTTATCATCAATTAATATATTTTGATGATATCCGCAGTTCTAAAACAATTAATTTTGACATCGTGTTCAACATCTACACTAGAATAAGCAGGGTTGATCATTCTTGCACGCTATTATTACAAGCATGATCAAACCACCGCTAATATGCTGATTTTGAAATACTAACCAATGTTGTCTAGCTAGCCAGGTGTTAATTGTTTTGTGCTAATTCCTTATTTCTTTTGTTCCTTCCACAGACACGTTAGTAACAATGAAATAGGTATGTCCACCACTGCAGAAACCAGAAACAGTAGTGGGACCACTGGTGGAAGTAGCGTTCCTACTTCAGCAGGAAGATCCTCCGTCGCTCGCGACATGCTTGTCGCCACAACGCCCGGTGCTAAAGTCAGCAAGTTGCGCCACTTGTTTGAAGCACCGGCGCAGGATGCCAAACCAGTGTACAGGCCACGAGTAAACACGGCCAATGGCATATCCCACAGGCATGAACCCGCCACGACCGCTACATCTCAACAACATTCCAGTAGGTCCCCACGCCCCACCAGCCAAGAGATCAACTTTAATTTGTTGTCGCAACAATCCCAGGATGAAGAAGAAAGTGAGGATGGATCATCCGATGACAAAATTGATCCTAAGATGCGATTTAACAGTGCTAGGATGCTCTTTGAGGCTCACAGAAGTCCACCACCCACACACACAAAAACCTCAGGCAAGCAAGTTGTTAGCCCACCAACTAGTCCCCCATTCACTACGAAACGATACAGCCGTAACTTGTCCACCGACAGCACTGGCAGCTCTGTTGAGAATGAATCACCGAAGAGAACTGTCCGCAAGGCTAGACCTCAGTCCCCACAAGATGGTGCTCCAAAAACATCCAATAGTACTAGCGCGTACTGCAATTCTGGCCCTGTTGCCAAGGCAGTCCAGGACTTTTACTCCCCATTGCAAATCAGTAATGATGAGCCAAGAACCAAGCCCTCTCCTCCAACCTCACCGCAGACCATGAAACCATCTGTGCCCCCTCTTTACGAACGACGCATCGGTGTCGAAAATGGACAGAGGGACGCCCGTAATGAACCAGCTGTTAAACGTCGTGCTCGCATGAGATCGCCTTCGGAGGAGAGTAAGCGTCGAAGCTTAGACAACCCAATCCCTTTTGTACGACGGGACATAAGTCCCACGGATATCCACCCTGTTCAGGCACCCAGCGCTCAGAAAGGGCTGTCTGCTTCGGCTTTGATAACCTTGAACAAGCCGGAAATAAATCTTCATGAAAAACTCGGTATTGACCTCGAACCGGGAACATACTCGGATGAAAAGAAATCTCCAGTTTCACCAACTTCCCCGACGATAAATAAACCTGTGATTATGCAGCGCACATCGGGAGACACCTCCCACAGACTCCGAGCGTGTTTCCGTCGATTTTCACAAGAGGATGAGGACAGCGAGGAGATTTCGTCGGAATACAGCACTCAAGCATCGGACACCACCGTGGAAGAGCGTGAGGTGACTGTATCATCAATGACTAAACCCACCGTGGAGAGAACGACCGAAGCTGGCCATTCGTACTCTAGCGTTGCGTCTACTCCATCGGAGTCTACCCAGTCAGGTCGAGGCCCCTCGTTAGGGGACTCCCAGGCTAGGACCAGGAACCGAACCGATAGTGATGCCAATTCAGATGCTTCCTCCACATTCCTCTCAAGCGGGACAGACGAAGCTTTTATCGAGTCGATGGTTGTCACTTCCTCCGACTCAACCACCCACCAAAGTCCGGTGGATAAGATGGAGATAGCAATGCAGACCAAAGAGACAGCGATAACTAGTGAGCAAGATGATGATGACAATGATGATGATGGAGAAATGACTACTAAAGCTTTGGAATTTGAGCTGAGCCAGCAGGCGAAGAATATTCTGAGAGGACGAGGAAAGTCCACCTTTCTGGAGATTTTAGATTCATCGTCACAGGAGGGAGATTTTTATGGCAATGATGAAGCGACGGAAACCAAACAACCGGTAAATATAATCACATCTTTTATTTCATTTTGTGTCTTAGGTTAATATGTGTGTGCATGGTTAAATGGTACAGTGTACTTGTAATTTAAAGCAGCAGCATGTGATTTCTGAGAAGCAAGGTTAATCACCATTTTGCTCAAGCTCAAACAACATTCAAACCAAATGGTTCTCTACAGCAGAGGTACCCAAGGTAGGGTCTCGATTCCACAAGATGATTTCCAGAAATGAAATTAAAAGTTTAAATGAAATGTAATCAGATCGGATTTTCTTTGTCCCAATCATGAGGTGGTTATGACAGATTTTAAGTTGTCATTAGTACGTACTATTTTGTGTGCATGCAATGGTTGTGTGCTTCAACCCCCTCTCCAGGGATAGTAGGGGACATCACAAGTCCCTGGCACCGTTCGTTTCAGCAACCAGGTCGGTTGCTGAAACTTTTGAGAATCTCTGCTTCACAGAACGATTCTTAAAGCAATCTGCCTGGTCTCTTCACACTGAAGCTCAAACAGTATTAACAATCCAGTTGTTCTTCTTAATGTACTTAAGTGAAATATTCAATAAGTAACATTAAGTAACAAAGTCAAAATATTTATATTTTTTACCCCTATTATTATCCTTCGTAAATCCCATGTTATACTGTATGTGTAGCACTATCATAAAAAATAACTTTATTTGGGTTTAAACCCGCTATTTTATAAATGCTGACGCTTGTAGACATACATGTACATGTACATACATGTAGACATGTACCATAAAAGCAAACAAAATTTGCTGGAATATCTGAAAGACTTTTTCAAAGGTACTGTAGGCCCAACTGCTTTTGTTATATGTGACCTGCTCTGCAAAAATGAGTGACATGTCGCAAAATCTTTATTTGAGTTATAGTATAATTTATCTAAGGGTTTACACACATTATAACCTAGTATTTTTGGTTCAAAAGATAACTTTTAAACCAAAAATGCAAACGGTGCCCAACGTATATCAAAATAAAGCTGGTGTCGCACTCATTCTAGCCAAATATATAACTGAAATAAAGTTTCCTGTGACATGAGACTCATTTTTGCAGAGCAGGTCACATATATGCTGTACCATCAACATGTGTAGCATAGCTCAAAGCTGTCTTCCTTTCATTCACAATACATGTAGGTTCATAATTTACAATTGATGCATACATGTACATGTATACACATAAGTCATGTCGTACAATATAATTTTCACACTGATTTCATACAATGCACTTTGGGGTACAAAGTTCAAGGGATTGATGCAGACCGTATTTTAAATACCAGACATTTATAAGGAGTGTGCATTTATAGTACGTGTACATTACATGTACATAAATAATTTTTTAACCAGTTTTTGGCTACCCTGCTGTGTTAAAAAGACTTGGTCTGTGTAGTGTCCTTTTGTAAAAATGTGTAGCATTGTGTCTTGTTATAGGCAAGTTACATGTACACAAACATACAGTATGTACAAGGTACATGTACATACATGTAACTCGCATGTACATGTACCACAGCATCAGCATTAGCATAATATTTTTTGAACTGTGTTAAATATCGTGTGCTACATGTATACCTACATGTACATGTAGGTTTATTATTTTGTTTTGTGCATACATGTACTCCCATTCTAAAATGGAGTACGTATTTAAGACACCTTAATTCATTGTCACAGTTGCAAGGTACTGTACATGTACGTAAACGCGTACACATGATGTACAGTGTACGGTAACTACAGTACCAGGGCACTTTCATTAGAAATGTACTAATACCCAATTGTACTAGTACCCAATTGTACTAATACCCAATTGTACTAATACCCAATTGTACTAATAGTAATATATATATATACAAAAGGCAATCGCCTTCACCAGTGCCTTTGATACAATTACCCTGTAAGACTTAATGTACAAAGTACATGTTCAGTACATGTTCCCGTACCATACAGGTGTGTGCAACATGTTTCATTTCCTCTAAAATCATTTTAACAAAACTCATGAAACCACAATATGCTGTTGTTAGGCCAAGTAAAAAATTACTTGGTGATCATCCCCGCCTGACTCTCAAAACAGGCCCCGCCCCTTTTTTATTTTTAGAAAAACCCGCCGTAAAAAACGAAGAAAATGACATAAAACGTGAAACCCAATTTAAATTTCACGGGCTAGGTTTGGCCCACGAGGGGAGGGGGTTTTTGCCCGCCGTATGCTTCCATTTTGTAAAAAAATTTCGATCTATTTTCCCACCCGCCACAGCTAGCTGGCATTGCGCACATCCCACAATGCCGGACAATACAATTCCATATACACGTACAAACCGAGTATTTTCCTGGAGAATTACTATACTACATGTATATTCATATTTTTTTTATCAATGCAGTTTGAATATATAGTTCTCAAATTTCAATACTAAATAAATACATTGTGCGTACAACATTTCTAGTTCATCCATTTTGTGGGGAAAAAAAAAGGCCCCTCCCTCCTCACGTTTTCACGACGATACAAATAAAAAAAATATTAAAAAAATAAAAATATAAATGCCCGCCCTTCTCACTTTCCCCCCCAAAAAAGGATGATCACCAAGTAATTTTTTTTACTTGGTCTTAGGAATGCTCTTTGGTTTCTATTCAGTATGTTACATTTCCTCTCCTTGTTGCTAGCATCTGCTGAATGCTCTTTCGTGCTCTTAGAATAATCCTCTTTTCACCTTTTCACAAGTATTAGGCAGACTAACCCTCTTCATCACTCCTATCCTCTTCATCTATCCCATGTCAGTGTCAATATAGAGAGATTTTATCAATCGGGTTGATTTACAGATGTACATGTACCTGTACCTGTACATGTTTTCATGCAGAATGCTTCCTAGTCTTCGCTTTGTGTTTGTATGCATACCTGTACCTGTACATGTACATGTACATGTACATGTAGGTACCTGGTCAGCAGATCTTACCATTTGACCATTATCAGGATGGTCAACAACATGTAGTAAACACCTGATTACCTACATGTGTATGTAAGTGTCGTGGCCGAGTGAACTGGAGTGCAGAGTCTGGGGTACTGGGTTCGAATCCTGGTCGTGACACTTGTGTCCTTGGGCAAGGCACTTAACCATACTTGCTCCATTCTTCAGATGGGATGTGAAGCCGTAGCTCATGCACGTTAAAAAACCTAGAATACATTTTAGGGGCATCATCTACTGTACATACACCAGTCGGTGTACTTTTGTGAAAAGCTTTTATAAAAAAGGTAACATTTAAAAAAAATAAAAAAAATTCAGGCACTTTTAACAAACAAAATAAAGTAATAATCCACATTTGACTCTTAATTTTCCGCTCAAAAATATTTTGCCGGGTATGGTAATTTACAGCATCAATACACTGTTACTGTAGAAAGTGAATTACGATACTGCTTGGACAAGTATTTCAACAAGCATTTGTGGCCAAACAATCTCCATGTTTATGATTGTTAAAAATACCTGGCATTCACTAGGCACTTGTCACTTAGGGTTTGATTGTTTTTGTAGGCCAACAAATTGACAGCACTGTTTATACACAGAGTAAAATACACTGTTTGAACGTACTGTTTAAAGTAGAAATGCTAGTAATATTATGTTATAGACAGGGTGTGAAGCCAAACCATTTTGCATTTGGTTTGAAACTTATCTAATGTATGAAACATGCTATTAGCATTTCTAATCATTTTTTTGAAAAACACAACTTATGTACAGTATGTGTACATGTGGGGATACAAGTATACATGTACACACTACTTTTACGTATACATGTGTAACAAGGGACACTTTCATACCATTTCACAACCTGGTACACATCAACCACTCATAGTAAAGAACGTAATTTTCATTGACTGTCAATATATTGACATGTACAGTGTATGTAATACATGTAGTACATACATGTATTATGTAATTTCCTGTTAAGTCAAATTTAGCTACAGCTGTAATCCCCATTTATCTCGGAGTAATACTATTCTTATCAATAATAAAGTTTTGTGTACATGAATTTTCCAATAACTTGAAATGTACAATGTATGCACTTGTAAAGCTGCTCCGTTTAGCTCTTGAGCCATTCCAACATGAACCACTCTTGTAAACAATTGGTTGCAGCCTATGTACTGTACATGTTGTCATTGAGACCACAAATTACTCGTCCCCCCTAAGATGGTCCTGATGTAGGCCTACTTAATAGCACATTCACTTGTTTCCTGCATTAATGTTTACAATAGAGGGGGTGCTAAAGTCTGGTACAAGGTCTTGAATACAGAACTTTGTAGGAAGATTTCCCCTTCTATAATTCACCAATGAGGACCCCCGAAAATAGGGTACATGTACCGTAGGTTAATGTAAATACATACATGTACATGTACAGTACATGTACAGTACATGTAAGTAGGCATTTGTTTTTCTTCCTTTTTTATGCAACCCAAATGACATGTTTTTTTAATTACATGTACTTAAACTGGTTGAATCTACATCAAATTATGAAAACAATTGACAAAAAGGTAAACACACGTACAGTATGTATACTTTTTAATGTAGTATTTATTAACAAATTTCTATATTAGGCCTTTATAAACAAAACAAATTTGCCTTCCTTGAAAACACATTCCGGGGTCCTCACTATAACAACTTTCTTTTGACAAAGGCAAAACCGTACAAAACCCCAAACGTGCCTCGTACATGTACATATATGTATGGCTTGTGCAACAAAAATGTGCGTGGTTTGTTATAAAGAAAGTATTTATTATTTATAACAAACTCTCTTTAACTTGATCTATAGGCATAATCCTCTTAAATTGTGCCATGTAGTGGTAGTTAATGACACCAGCTGTGTCCCCCATGAATTATACTGTGGTGCGGCTTATACATGGGTGCGCTTCATCTGTTAACACCTAAATATTATTTTGAGGATTTTGGCATGCTGAGGCTTTCCCGGCCACGTGGCTTATATTTCCAAAATTACAGTACAGTACTACATGTATGTACCTGAAGTCCATACATTGTGTGATCATTACTGTGTTAGCCTGACCAGTTTTGTAATTGATCAGTCTGTCACGATGCACTGGTTTGTTGGGAAATAGTAAGGCATATTTCCCTTGGGAAATAGTAAGGCATATTTCCCTTGGGAAATAGTAAGGCATATTTCCCAATGGGTTACCATTTACACAATAGCCTCTGAAAATATCTTAAGGTACATGTACCATGTACATGTGTAGGCCAAGTACTAAGGATGTCAATGAAAATTTCAAACTCCTTATTCTACATGTAACTTATATTGCCAAAATATATTGGACGAATCTAAAGCATCAATATTTAATTTATTAAGCCTTCCAAAAAATATGCAGATGTGTAAAATGTAAAGTCCTCCTCATTTGGGCTTGGTACGTTTATGGCTTTGGAGATCTGAAACATTAAAATAACACAAAGCACTGAAAATCCCACCGTACCCACACTGTAGACACTGTAGGAAATAAATAGGAGTGATCGCATGAATGATTTAAAATTTTGTATTTATACCTTAACCATAATGTACTGTACAACACTCAAATCAGGAGCAGTTTACTTACATGTAGGCCTTGTCAAATCATGGTCCTATTTCAATTCTGTGTATATGTGCACATTGTCAGTATCACTATTTCTGACATCCAAACTAGTACGTACATGTATACTTACATACAGTATTTAGGCCTATACAGTTGGTACATACAGTTGTATAAACCAAAATATGAACGCGTACATGCATGTACATACATGTACATACATGTACATGCACGTACATGTACATGTTATGTGTACATGTACATGTGCATTCATTGAGGACATATTTAAACACAGTTCACCCTTTAAAATTGGAACAGTTGATAAGGTATGAACAATTATGTTTTCAAATTATTCTTATTTTTGCTATTACATGACACATTTTGAACTGCCGTTTGCATTAAAAAAGGTAAACAAAAATGACATAAATTACAATTTATTTTACACAATAAAAATCTTTCAAAAGAACACAACGATAATCTGTTTTTTCCCCAATGTTTGTCCTTATAATTTGGGAGCTCATCACATCGCTATACTGTATGAGTCATAATGGTACCAGTAGTTTTCTCCCATCCCAAGTCTGTCTCTAAACCATAAGATGAGACAAGATTTATAGGTCACATCTGGCTAACACCTCTACTGTCTTCCTCCTCCTTAAATAGCTGCATGAATGGCTCGTAGTCCTGCCAGTGCTGAGTTGTACTTGTGATTTACAGAAAATTATTTTTTTAATCTTATTATTTTTTTATCTTGTATTTATCTTGTTATTTTTTGTATTGATTTTTATTATCGTTCGACTTGTACTATCACTTCACAATGCTCTATTTTATTTCAATTTTATTTTACTTTTGTTTTTTTTGGATCAGTACTTCTTATTAGAAAACACCGTAAGAATACCACAGGACGTTTCGTGAGGGGTCCCATGTTAGATCAGCCATCATACATCACTGTCTAACCGTTAAATGAAATTGGCTATGTTGGCTGTGATATTATCATGTGTTAGTCATAATACTAGTTTGTTTGTTTATCATTCACACAGGCCCATATTGACTTGATATCACCGTTATCCGACAGTGAGGATGATGACGAACCTTGGAGAAAATCGCGCAAATTAACCTTCAGCAAAGAACCAATCAAGGTAATGTTGCCTTCTATTTGATAAAATGTACATTGTAGATGTATAGTGCATGAAGTAATGGCTGTTGCCACACAGGTGATGTTCTAAGGTGATGAACACACAATGCTGCGTATGGTGTGGCAGGTCACTAGAAAGTGGCAAATTTAGACAATTCAAATTTTTGTATTTTTTAATTCAGTACAAAAAGAGCTTTCTGAAGGTACTACTAGGTATGACAATAGGAGTTTGGCAAACTGTACACTCCACAGATCCAATGCTCATCATTACAGAATAATATTAATTTCCAGAGAATAGAATAATCTGTGTGTCACACCAAATCAGAGTACCAAAACGGTGAACAGGTCCACCAAAGATTTTAGCTTAGCCTCATATTTGAAGTATTCAAAAATACTTCAGATTTTAGTAAAATGCATACAAATTGATAACTGGAACAGATTTATAGAGGTAATTCATTTTGTTTTCATCATTAATGAGAGCATACAAACAAACTCCCCCTTGAGAGAGTGTACAAGAACATGACAAGTCTTTGCTCTGCCAGACATGCAGGGAATAATATTGTAAATCCCTTCAATATATATATATATGGCACAGAACCATTGATAACAAACTCTTCATTGTTACAACCGCTCTACCTTTTTAAACAGTAGTAGTCCATATGCCCCATACCCTGTCTGCCACACCATGCATGTTTCGTACACACCTGTGGCCAGATATTACTCATAATGTGATGGCATTTAAACGGAAAGTCGACCAATTGATCATGTACTTTATTCTAAGATGAGAAATGTCATAGCGCCCTCATTTGATCATGATTGTTAATGTTGAAGTATTGTCAAGGAATATGTGATAGCGCCCTCTGTTGTTGCATACATGCACTCACAGTACATTGTACGTGTACAGCTGTATGTGTAGATATAATTGCTCTTACTGTACATGTATGTATAACATGAGTGTACAGATATTAGAATTGATTTGATTTTCAAGCACTTTTCGTGTGTTTAGGAAGTGTAGGATTAAAGTGTATGATTAAAGTGTGCTCACATCAGAAAAGATTTCATGTTCAGGCATATTCAAACATATTCCACTTATACATTGTATACTAATGTTGGGTGAATCTGGCTAAAAGTTGACTACTCATTCCAAATTAAAAATGGAATCGAAGTTCTACAAGAGTCTTCGTAGAATGGACTCCAATGCCGCCATATGCACAGACAACATCATATGGCACAGGGTTGGCATTGTGCCACAAGCGTTAAAGTTATATGTACCAATGAAGCGCTGCTATACATGTTCCTATACCACCACTAAACTGGACCCCAGACTCTCTCTCGGACTCTCCCCTGGACCCCAGACCTTTACGGACCACCAGAGTCTTCCTTAACCCCCCTTCTCCAGTGGAGTCTCCCCCGAAGATTATTTTGAGAAATTGGCAAAAATTTTGGCACAACAATTTAATTATTAAAATCTACAAATAAAATGTGTAAAATGTACTAATATATGCAAACCAATTATTCTACCAAAGAAAAAAAAAATCAATAAGCACCTTAATTGCAAAGTGTTATAATTTCACACCCCCTCATTTTATGTCCTTCAGTTTGTCTCATTTTAAAGCAATAAAATTTAACACTAATCACTGGAATTTTTCGGTTGTTCTGAAAGTCTTTCTCTAGATGACCTTACAGATCCATTAATTAGCCTGCAGGAAAAGATATCAACATGTGTGATTGTTGGTAAAGTCACTTAAGCATTAACACCTCTTTGAAATTCTTCGAAGCATTCTTTATATTTGTTAGAGGGTCAGGCGGTTTGGTGGTACTTTGCTTGACACGTGAATTGGGTCCCTGCCTGACTTTGTTGGTTTTCTCCCAGTTTCTGAAGCTTTCCTCTCACTAAAGCTATAACTTCTCCTCTATCTAGGATTGCATCTGAAAGGGCATCCGGCGTAAAAACCTCTGCCAAATTATTATGCGGACTATTGGGCCGCTGTGGTGACCCCTAACGGGAGCAGATGATGATCATTATTTATATTTGGGCATATCTTGTGAAATGCCCTAATTGTTTCTTAATAACTCGGTGAAAATTTGCTACAGGTGATTCAATTTATACATTAGACGTTTCACAGCCTACACTTGTAATTGTGTATTTCAAGAGTAGTAAGTAAATGATAAGAAGCTAAATAACGATGGTTTTTTTCTAAATGTATACTCCCAATACGTAACTACACGTAGGCACTGACCACCTGTTTTTTTTTGTATCAGTGATTCATATATCGTTCTTCGAATCGTTTAGTTTTTTTGCGGAATTATTCGACAGCTGGTGTTTTTTTAAGTGCAATCCGTTCAGAATACGCATATATTACTCGTGGGATTTGTACATAAAGATTTAGTTTTTTTCCTTTCTTTTTTTCAGATGCTGTCATTTATATTGTCGGTTGTTGTCATGGTTTTTGTTTTAATGCTCTGTGTGTGGTTGTGTTTGTTGGTTTGTGTACATGCATACATGTACACAAACGCGTACATGTACACAAACGTGTACATGCATGTGGGGTCGATAATAGAGTCGATAAAGTAAATTGAATGTCAGAATATATTTTTCCCAAATGTAACATGTTGCCTTTTCCTATCACCTTATTTCAAAACCTTTTTATATTTTTTTCCATAACATGATGAAGTGTGAAGTTGATATTCGTAATTACATTGTGTAAATAATGTACCTGCAGTTATTATCAATGTTTGCGTTTGTTATATTTGCCGCTTGTTTATTAGCTTTGCTAATTGCTTGTTGAGTGCTTGGATCAGCAAGATGGCTTTACTAAATATTCACAGGAATTTGGAGGGTTTTCAGACCTTAGGTGCGTTCAGCCTCATTTGTTTAGCATAAAATAATGTTTGAACCGATTGTTAAATCTGAGCTCTCTCTTGCTCGATTCCAATATTTCTCTGATAAAAACCTGGACTGTTGATTAAATCCCAAAGATTTCTTACAGTCAATCAGCCCTATAAATGTTAAGCCGCAGTGGTAACGCAGGCCCTCGCGTATTGGTAATTAGGCCCATGTTGCTCTCAATTCAGATCAATTATTCAGAGACCTTAAACTGTTTAATTGTAAATAAACATCCAACCTTGGTTCAAGATACTTCTACTCAACCATCATTTGTTGACCGCTGTCAAATCTGACGGAGTCGAGGCTGGCAATGAAGATAACAAATCACTCTGAACGGAAGAGAGCAGAAAATAGCCTTGAAAATGGGTAGTCATAGTGAATGATAAACTAATTGGAGATGGAAAAGGAGTCTTAATACAGGGCTAGAGAGGGAGAGAGCGAGTTGAGAAAGCTAACCTGTACTGACGTCATTGGTATTCTGACGTCACTACGTATCCTAGTGTTTCATATTGGCAAGCAGGGCCAATCAGTGGCAGTATTTGAGCTTTTTTGTAGGGACTAAATGCTTATAAAATCATGTGAACTTCAATCGTCTCTGTTTAGGCTATTGAGTTTGTGCAGTTGTTTAACCCTTTTTAAAGACCGTAGCAGCCGTGGAGGGCCAGGTGTCAAATGCCCACATTGGTCACACAGACAGCACTGTCCATGTCTGCCCATGTCTGCCCATGTCTGCCTGTGTCTGTCCGTGTCTGCGTCTGTGTCATAATGTGTGTCTGTCTGTCTGTCTACGTGAGTGTGCTATCAAGTAGTAGTCGAATTAATAGGAATACTCTACTGTGTAATGGTACATACTGTACCGCTACAAACCATAGTAAATTATTTTTCTTACTGGATTAGAGTGCTTCATATCCTTTTAGGATAATCTTTTTATGGGATTTTTCATTTAACACTCGCATGCGCAAATAGTGTACAAAAGAATTACAATACAGTAAATTATCTGTCCTCAATTGAAAACATTGCGCAAGAGAGGGTTAAGGCAGATACTTTTATATAATCCTATTTAAAGTAATGTATTTTACAAAATAAACTCCCCAAATTTCCCTAATGGTAACATAACTACATACATGCAGTTCTGGAACAACATGCATGTAATGATACATGCACATGTGTATGTAGTGTTACCAACCCTAACCCCACCCTTAACAGTAACACCTGTAGTAGCCATCACTGGGGAGGTGGGAGGGGTGCAGGCTGTGTGAGATTTATTCACGAAATCTCTAGGAACCTTAATGGAATGATGAAGTTAATGTTCGATGTGAAGCAATTCATTTAATAGAGTATTAATAGTTTAAATTATGCACATAATCTAAGTTTTATGTATTAGCAACAAAAGAATGCATTTTTTTTCTCTAGAGCTTCGGTACTCCCACTGAACCATAGGCAATCCTTGAGCATTTTGCTTTGATCATACTTCCAAAGTACGTTAACGTCAGGGGGTAACTTGAAACCTGATTCCTTACGAAGTTATTCTAATACACTGGGTTCTGACGCTGATAGGAATTGATGTTTCAGTTGGATCAATATTTTCTTGATCATCCAGGTTGTACTGTGTGTAGTTACTGTGACTGTATACACCCGTTGAGGAAAGAGATTCCCTTATGCATTAAGCCTGGTCTCCACATGTGATCTATTTAGGAAAGAAATGAAAAATATGTAATCGGAAGAAGACAAAATACATAGATAGAATGGATTTAACTCTTGCTCCATGCTTATGATCAACTTCTAAAGTATCCCAGAATACAATTAATACCTGTTTGCAAAAATCACCCAGGTCCAAATTTGGCTTAGGGTCGAATAGAATAGAGCAGTTTGAATGCTGGCGAGTTGACTCATTGTAACGTGCTCCTATCAGGTTCACCAGCATTTGGACCAGTGTTTGGTCTTTAAAAAAAACGGTTCAAGATAATGAGACATTGTATATCTTTGACCCATCACATTTGTAACCTTGCAAAATGAGTACTACAATAAAGAAACTTAGACCTTGGATGTCATGGTCTGGAAGAACTTTTTGCCAACATAACCTTTTGGAAGAATATAAACCAAGAAGTATTGAAAGCCCACCCATTAGCTGTGTAGTAAATACTATCTTGTCTAGATAAACTTACATAAAACAAAAGTTTCCCAATATTCTCAAAAGAATACTGTTTCCTTTGAAATAACTTCCATCAGATTTCTCCGTACCACCCACTCTTCCTGGAAAATGTATTTACCATAATCTTGTACAGATGTAGATAATCTATTGTATTAAATATAATCTTATAGCCGCGATACGGAACGTTAAAAGGGAGGATTATGTCAACGGATGTGGGAGGATTTCTTGTTACATCGTAGGTTGGAGTACGGCTGGAAGGTCCGATTATCCGTAATCCGTGTGACCTATTCTTTGAAATGGATGTCATTGTCATGGACAAGGATGGAAGATATGAGAAAATTGTCCTAAACTTGAAGTCAAAGTAACAGTTTATGAATGTGTTACACAAACACACACATTAGAAATTGGTTTGTGTACCCTTTAGGTCTTAATATTTTGCCTATAATGGTAGAATGCTCTGACATCTCAAACCACTGGCATATTAGTAGACCACTCACAGTGAATCAATATGATTAGAAAGGTTTGGCATTCAAACGTGTATGAAAAGCGCGACTGATATGTCACAGTTTCTGTGGTTTTGTGATGTCACACACATCTAACTTCCTGCGATGCATATGCTAAGCACGCAAAATGCATACGTATGCGTACGCATACACGCTCCAACACGACATCTCTATATAAAACAGCCTTCGATTGGTCTTGTGATTAGCTACTACTATTCTAACAGCAAATGAGATGTACAGGTATTTTTTTTTACTATTTATTTGTAGTATCCCATTTACATGTAAGTTTCATAGCGAAAGAGTAAAATTGCTATTATGTTAAGAGGAAATTAACATTTCAAGTCTACATTGGTCAGCGTGTTGTTAACTGTATAAAGCAAACATTTTGATGACATCAAACTGTACAGCTTTCAGTGTCTTTATGTATGTGAATGACATTCTTAAACATATGCGTAAAGCAAGTGTGTGTGCATATTTCAATTATGCATATTTGCTTAACTAGTATTAATGTATTCTCAACCCTCATTCATTTACACCTTCTCTACTTACATAGTCTTTACATGTAAAGCCCAGGGATATTGATTTTTGGGTAATACATGCATTCGTCATAATTTAATTTTTAAATGAATGTTGAAAAATGTCTTGTAGATATTATGCATATAGACTGGTATACAACAATCAATATTATCCTCATCCAACATGTGATAGTTCTGACGTGTAATGTAGGTCATTTAGGACCTCTAAAAATACTGCTTTGTCGTCTATGAAACACGTGTTTAAACCATCTGAATTGTTTAGAGATTTTCTCCTCCAATATGGTCTAAATTACCAACATCATCGCCCATTTCCAGATGTCGCAGTGAATATAATATCTGGGCTGCAAGGATTTATGTATTAGGGTAATTCGAGGATATGGAACGGAAATTGCAACTTTCGTATAAAAAAAAAGTAGAAAACAGTCCGATTACGCACTTAATATCTAACTCCCTGCCCCTGCTGTCGGTGATTTAAACCTGACAAACTGCTTACATTTTGTGTCTTTGCATTTGACAGTAACTTCTTGGGCATTTATTTTGGCTTTTGTTGTTTACTGGCCAGTCAGTGTCAAATTACATCATTACACATGTACATGTACTAAGGTACATGTAGCAGAGAAACGCAATAGCCATATATTATTGTTGTTAGGTCGAGCACTAAACTGAGCCTTGACTTTTCTAAAACTCATGAGTACTGATGATGAATATCTCTAGCAGTTGAGAATATTTGTTCAATAATAAGGCTGATACGTGTAAGATCGTATCAATAAGAAACCACTGGAAGTGTAGTTTCTGCCATTTAACTTATAGGGTGACCCAAAGATTTAGCTTGATTCTGCTTCGTAACTTCAATTTAATTCTCCAGAGTTTGTCAGCTCTGATCAGTGAATGTCATTTTAGACTGACACAGTTTCTGGTCTGGGAGTACAGGTGTGCCTATGTACTTGTAGCTGAGATAACAACTTTGAGCCTCGTGCATAACATCTATACAGGATCATTCCACAATGGGAAAAATTAGAAAGTTGTCTTGAAAGTGAGTTACAAAGTGACCTTTTAGCTACATGTATGAAGCATCAGGTTGTTTTAGATGACTAAAATAGTGACAAAAACACAGATTTGAATGAAATTGAAAATCACGAATGATATTGTCGAGTCCTTTTTTGGGTCATGTAAGAGAGAGGGTGTTTAAAGGTAGCGCATTTTATGATACCAGGTATATTTTGCTCATATAACATTCCACAATGTGGTAGTGTATAATGTGGTAGTGTATGTGGGCCTGAGGCTTAAGAAAGATTTCATCTAGAGTCACAAAAATAGACGGAAAAGCCAGGTAATTTCCTGCTATTTATCCAAATTCACATTCACGTCAAAAACAGGTCATGATACCCTACCTTTTAAATTCCATGAATAAAAAAAAAATGTATATCATTTCTTATTCTCTTGCTAACAGTTGTCTGTACTTTTCCCTGATGGTGATTATTTTCATATAATCCAACAATGGATTCTAATTTACTAGAAATGTCACATTTAATGCAATATTCCCATCTACCCTGCCCGCCACATTTACACCCGACATCTACTTGCACTTTTGCACAAGTTAACTAGTTTAATGGAGCATTCATGTATACATGTTGTACATATGTATCTCATCTTGAATGTGTGACCGAGGTGCAGTTTGGGTCGTTGAATGAAAACTGTAAAACACAGTGTCTTCCTGACATGATATGCAGAGTTACAATATACAAAGTTATACAAACATATGCCTGTACAAACCGCTACTTAAACAAATAACCAATTGATTACCACAATTTCACAGGTACGGTAATTATAACAATTAGCCCAGTTCTACTTCTGTATATTTCTGGCTGCCTGCAAGTTCCCTGCATGAATACTGTACAGTGGCAAACAAAAAGAAATTTTAGCAAATAGAGCTCTATTGAAATTGCAACAAACAATAGTAACAAACAACATGGCAATGCATTGTGGCAATGTCACAAGGTTATACAATAATATGGTACATGTACGGTCCATGAACTGTGCAAAATATTTAAGATATATTGAATAAAATATGTATTATTGCTTTGGCTTATAAGCAATGTTAAACATTAAAACAAAAATTGCCTGTAATAAATCACCAGATTAGTCCCAACATAACCCCTTGTCTAAAAAACTTGACTGAATTGCTACGGTACTCTGTGTCATTTTCCACGGTACTCTGTGTCCTTTTCCGCGGTGGGGATTGTTCCTCTAGAAGGTCACACATCAGTTATATCCATCCCCATCTACCCAGCCTAAATAACGGCATGGGATTAGATGCTGGTGATTATTGAAGATTGCCAGTGGAATCCGTTGAGAAAAGGGCCCTGTTCCAGTACGCGCGCCCCGTTGTCAATAGATTGAATTGAGAACCGAGAGTGCCGGTGAGTGAATCCTTTTGGGAAGGAGATGAACATGTAGGCAACATGGGAAATTCTGCTTATCAGATATATGGAAAGGGACGACAAAGACCTATACAGCTTAATACAAACCTATTTATGGCACACCTATCAATGTATCATGGTGAAAGATGGGAGGTTGGAAACTAATCATCGGTTACGGTGTACTTTATTTCATTTTTCGAGTCTTCTTCAAACGGTATACCATATACTAGGAGTTCACAAAAAGAAATACACACATTCTTTTGTATAATTACAAGTGTTTCTCTTGCCAACCTTTTAACAGTTTTAAAATATCTGTGTACTAGGACAATTTTCCAGAGATGGTAGCAAGTCATTTTGTGCAATTCCAAGTCAAGTCGCAAGTCAATACTACATGTAGAAGTTGCAAGTCAAGTGACAAAAGTGACAAAAATAGCGACTCATGTACGACTCGAGTCCCGTTTTTGCTTTGTGGTTCTGATACCAGTTGAATATTCACGACTATTGTTGGTGTAGGTGGTGTTATATTTCAGCTGATAATCTTTCTGACAATGATATCGCACCTACTTGCAATCACGCACATGTACCCACATGGAAACAGTTAAATACTATTGCTAGTGTGTAGTTAATTTTTTTAAAGTCACTGAAAGGCCTTCGTCATGAACATGGCCAGTAAACAGAGTTGACGTTTTTGGGGGCGCTAATTTAATTTCCGACCCGATAGATTGAAATTGCACTCTTAAGTTTGACCATGTTTACAAATCTGCTCATATTGGACAGAAGTGTGTCAGGATTAAAGGGAATAATTGTCATTATAAAGTCCAGGCTATTTCTTCAGTGTGTCGGGTGGTCAAATTAGTAGGCCTCTTGATTGATGTGGTGCAGTTAATGTCTTCTGGCTGTGAAAATAGTTTCGTAGGGCAGTTTTTCCAGCTTAAGAAGAATTAACCAGGGGGTATATTGTTTAGATTGAGTGACAGCTTGTGACATTTAATATTGTTTATTGGTTAATCTTGTTGCGTAGGAGTTTAACTTGATTGAGAATAATGCGCAGTGACTATGCTGCAGTGGCAGGAGAAGTTTCCTACCTTTAGAACTAGTTTATAAATACTATGTTTATAATATGTGGCAGTTCCATGCAGAAGAGGACATGCACCTATATTTTAAAACCAATCACTGTTATATCCTCAGAAATTTGGTATTGGAAATTTCAGGAAGTGACATTAGTTTTCAAATTTTATACACAATTCAAATTAAAGAAATTTTTCCCCAAAATACTTTTCCACCAATACTTTCATTCTGCAGATTCTTTCATTCTGCAGACTTTAATGACTTGATAATTACAGTACCTACCATGAAAAATGTTACCTTAAGTGACTGCATACACATATATATATTCCAGAAAAAATAATAAATCTGTAACCTTCTCATTTAGTGCACATGTGTAGGCCTATAAATGTTTTTTAATATTCAGCCATTTTAGGGCATGTGTGTGTTAAGTTTCAAGAACTGTTTACGCCGATGATTCCCAAGTCAGTATTATTAAACACACTGTTGCCAGCCATTCATTTCCATGCTCTAGAAAAGTCCCATTATCAAGGCTACCCTTGAATACCACCAATTTTCAATTGCAATATATATATATATCTTTTCCCTATCGGTACGTGTGATCTTGTGCATGCATACCCACCACCGCCTGAATGGGAGATGTTTGCCAGTATTAAACAACAAGAGCCAGATGGGTTTTTAATTAAACACTCATGTTTATTGCGTGACAGAACAACCAACCTTAATATTGATATTTAATGGAAACATTCCTTCCAGGGGGACTGTAAATAATTTCAAACATGATCAATTATTCACGAACACCTGTATGTTTTACTTGGAAATGCTGTTCCATAGATTAATTAGTGAATAATTTTACATGATCTTTTAACTGGTCCACCTTCTAACAACTCCATTATCTTTTCACGATTGTGTATCTACATTCCTTACTGATCAATGGACGTCCCTGTAAACAAACACCTAGTTGTTACTAAGGGGTAACAATTGTTACTTTAAGGGTTAACAATTGTTACTATAAGGAGTAACAAAATGCCCTGAACACCGTAAGTTATGTGGATAAAAATCCACATTATTATTATTGAATTTTGCAGCTGACAACTGCCTTAACTAGCCCGAGGGTCTGTCACTGTGGCCAGTAACATTATGTCAAACTATTCAGCAGATGTACATTAGTTGCATGCTAGTCACAGCTTTACTTAATGTACTATTAACACTGTTAACACTACTTATACTGTTTTAAAACCCCATTGACAGAATTAACCACACAAGTGTAAAGTTCTCCCTCCCTCAGTACTTCTCCCCACTAGTCCAATGGTATACTAGTCACAAGTATAAACTGCTACTGGCTAGTAAAAAAATACATCTTAACTTGCAAGGTGCAAAGCTGTTTATTCAAACGGCAACATACATTGTACATGTACCATCCCTGTCAAGAAAATTGGGAGGGGAGAAATAAGGGGTGGAAATTGGGAGGGGGAGAATTAGAGGGCGGACAATTGGTGGGGGAAATTGGAGGGGAGAAATTGGAGAGGGGAGAAGAATTACGGGAGAATTAGCGGGCGGAAGAATTAGGGGAGAATTGGGGGGGGGGAGTAAATCATCTGATCATGTAACAAGATTTATCCCCCACCACCACCTCTCAGAAAATTTAGCCTCATTAACCTCATTCAGTGACATTACCTTGAAATAAATAGGTTATAAAGTTATTGGCTGCTAATCTACTGAGGGTCAACCCTTCTCCAAAACCAAACCAGTTTAACAAGAAAACTTTGGTGTGATTGTCTAGTAAATTAGTTTACTAAAACTCAACAAGGAATCAAGCAATCATATGCTGTCGAGTATACTCCCCATTGTTTCTCAGATGAGACAAGGTAAACTCACTGTCGAGTACATTTGCTGATGGCACCAAAAAGTCTTTGTTGCTGTAGATCTGTGTCTGATATTGGGATGTTTCTTGTTTCTTGACTCAACCTAATTTTTGTTCTTATTTTTCTTTTTTACTAAGCATTTAAAAAAAAAAAAACATTTTAAACAGTACCAGCCTACAATATTTTTGAAATATTGTTTAACCAAAATAAAATTAGCAAAACTACCGTATATTGTCTGCGTAACATTCCAGATTGATTTCTATTAACATGTAAACCCGATTAATTCTACATAAGGTACTTGTGTTTCAGTTATGTCCCAGAAAAATGTTATCACCAATTCTGTCATAATATAAAAATGAATAGATTGTGTACACATACCTGATGGACCATTATTGTCCATTTGCATGACAACATGTAATGCTATATAACTAGACCCCTTTAGGGTTATTAAGCTTGGCCAATAAAACCAGTGATAAATTGACTATGTTCTTAAGTGAATCGTGTAAGGCTGGAATCCTGATCCCTCAATATCCAATACTCTCATTGGCTTCAGACACATTGATTGGTCATTAGCCCAGAATTCTTATATTGGCCAGGGGTATCGGCCAAGACGGGCTAGTGGCTTAGGGTGGGAGGCTATTGGCTGGGGGTGGGGGCTATTGGATGGGGGTGGGGGATATTTGCTGGGGGACTATTGGCTAAGACGGGTTAGTGGCTGCAGGGGGTGGGAGGCTAGTGGCTGCAGGGGGTGGAAGGCTATTGGCTGCAGGGGGTGGAAGGCTATTGGCTGCAGGGGGTGAAAGGCTATTGGCTCGGGGTGGGAGGCTATTGGCTTTGGGTGAGAGGAA
>JAVCKS010089714.1:0-21520 GCA_032273685.1 Pteraster tesselatus | reverse complement strand
GTGTGACCATGGCTATGAGTAGGCGATGCAATATGTTGATGAAGACCAATTGATGATAGAAGGTCCAAGAATTGTATTATTTCAGAAAATGAAAGAAAAACTGAGCAAACAATTCATTTTCCCTCGCATATGTGATGTCAAACATTGCTTTTTCAGTCAAAAATATACCGCTTTTGTGTGGAAAATGCACGTTTTGGCAAACAATCGTCTAAAACCATTATCATAATATTAAATAGCGCCACCTGGGAACTTAGATCTCTCAAGTCATTTTTCTTGTAATAATTTTTTATTTTCCTGTAATAATGATTAAGCTTATGCAAATGAGCACCAGGTACTGCACCAGCCATCTGGACTTTAGCACGATATTGACCACACCCATTATTCAGTGTACTGTTTAGTTGGTAGTCTTATTTTATTGATGTACATTTTTATTTATTGGTCTAGTGAGCAACAAGTGTTTTTTGTTATTACTGGCTATATAAGCGAGTAGTAAAATCAAACTATTCTGAAACCATACACTGTAACCGCTTTTATTATGACAGTTGATTGTAGTACATGTAGCTTCTACAAGTGCGTTGGGCCTGTCTATATTGACTGCCCGTTTAATGTACACGTGCGGGGTGAAGGCATGGTCGATTTCCTGTATTATTTGATGATTTTACGAACAATTTCCCCAAAATATTCAGTGTACATTTCTAAGCAATTTTTAATAGTGCTAGCAATCACCTGCATGTGAAATATCAGTGGCCCCTCACACAGAGAAGGACAATACTTATTTGCAATAATGGACTGACACAATTAATGCTTCACAGAGCCCGGAAGCTGTTATCTCGTACATCCAAGGTTGTTTACTGCGCATTTTTGGACCGTGTGTATGGGGTACTTTTGACTAGAAAGAATTTGATATGTTAGGTCATTTAATGTTTGGCCACCCTAAACAATTTTTGCTGACTGATTTATCATGGGGGCCATCGGATCAGAACAAATCACACATGTGGGGCCGGACCTATTAGCAGTGATTTTGGCGGAGTGATATTCGTTCAATGACCAGGAGTAATAACAATGTATGCAGCACACTGATACTGGGACTTGTGGTGAAAAGGTAATATTAAAAGGGCAAACCTACAAAATTATCAATTCAACATTAGGTGAAATTGATCTGAGATTGGACAGTGCATCCTTTATTGGTCAATGACTCTATAATGGAATAAGAAGGTAACAAACCTGAGATTCTGGGGCGAGTTGCTACCGTTTCTTGTTGGGGGACTGTTGGGAGCCGATGAGGACCCCCGTCTGGATTCCTGAACTACCATAGGTTTAGCCATGGCAGTTGCCTGTTGATCAGGTGTCAAGGAGAGAGAGAAAGTTATGGAGCTTTACACAACTAAGATCATTGCGGGTTTACTAATGATAGTACAATGATGAGGTACTACATTATTATGTCAACTGCAGGGTAGCTTGTTAGTCAATACTAAGGGGAAATGTTCTGAACGTTTTAGAACCAATAAGTACCAATGAGTTGATCGTGATATCCTGGTCGATCTTAAAAAAGCCGATTGAGTGATTGAACATAAATGAATATACTGAATGAATGCATAGATTAATGAACAGATGCACAGGTAAAGGGACACATACATGTACACTCACCAACATGCACCCAGACTTGTGGGGTACCATTATACTCTTTGTACAGTCGACTCCCGTTATAACGATAAGACAAAATTCCGGTTATAACAAACACAATCTTCGGTCCCGGCAAAATTGTGCACATTTCTATGGGGAAAATGTTCTTAAGCAGAAACCGGTTTGTATGAAATTCCGGTTACAACGAAAGGTTTTAGGAGCCCCATTGTGTAAAAAAAGCATGGTTAACGACCCATTTATAACAAACAATAATCCTGGCAGCGGCTTTTTCGTTCATAGCAGCAGTGGTCATGAATAGGTTTTTTGTGCGAGTTGTTTCTTCATGTTGCCGATTAAGAATCCTTGCGGACGGAAGGTATGCATGCTAATTGGTTTGTCGACGCACAGTTTATTTCGCGCTGTGGTTACCAACAATGGCCTATCATTGCTGTTCGGACGACGTGTGTCAATCACCCATTCATATGGGCGTTCGTAATTCCCCATCTCTAAGCTCTGTCGGCCTGCAGCCTCTCCCTCCGTACGCGTTTGTATGACGTAAAAATCATCAGACGTTAATATCCAATCACAGTGTAAGATTATGACACCATCACTCATTAGGTAATGACTCATGAGGGCGCTTTGTAAACTCGCTCAGATCATGGTACGGTACGGAAAGTTACAGTACGGTATTGAAAATCTCTCCATGACACAATTTGGTGAAGAGATTCCTTACTGTGATCCATGGTAATCCAACGTTCATGAAGTTGCTTTTTCCTCATGGATGATCAATCAATAAATGTCACATCCTTTGTATGTTTATTTCATTTTTGTTTCGTACATTTTATTTTACATTTTATTGACACTTTTTTATCTGATAAATCAAATCCTAGAGAGCATGTTCTAACTGCACCTGCAAACTCCATTTTGTGCATCACACATGTGCACATACATGTATGTTCACAATAGGGCCTATACATAGTGAACGATGGACGGTAAACAAGAAACCAGATACGAAATTCGGATACAACGAACATTTTGACTGGTCCTGTCGATTTCGCTATAACGGGAGTCGGCTGTATTACAATCTAACTAGTACCCAATAAGTCGGTGCATGTAAAAACACACATGCACACACCCCTACACACCACACGCACCCACACACACACAAGTGTGTAAACACCGGTAATCGTGAACGTCCTATTGTTATCATGTGATCCCTCTTTTGTTTCTACTCTAATAAATTTCCTGAGCTCCCGTTGCTTTTGTACACGATTTACAATCGTGTCCCTTCTGTCAATCGTGGACCCATTGTTTGCTTTCTAATTCTTTTGTTCGACGTCCATGATTGCTGGTATAAACAAACTTACACACACATGTACGTATAAACACACCTACACATGTACAGTGCTTAACAAATTTATTAGACCACTACCCAATGTTATTAATTGAATGTTATTGATTAATTTCTGACTTCTCAGAGAAGCCCAGTGAGCCGGCTCAAACTTGGGTATAAAAAGGTGAATTCAGTTTGCCAAATAAATAACAGCAACATTTTTAGTTTTAAACAAGTTTTTAAAAGATTTCTTAAATATTTGTTTTCTCGTTTTTATGACAGGTGGTCTAATAAATTTGTTAAGCAATGTATATATACACACACACCCACACCTACATCCACACATACACCCCCTTCCCCACTAGGTACATCTGTCATACTGTACAAACGTTTACACTACTCTAGATCATACAACTAGATCTATAATCATTGCCTAATAATAGCTTTTAGCAAAGTGGGGTTTACGCACTGTAACATCCTGAAAATGTCCGAATTTAAATACGGTACAAACAATAGAGAAGTACAGCAATGATTTATTTCCTATGCCAGTAATAATGCACATTGTGCCAAAAGAAGAAACCTCAGCCAAAGGAACTTCTAAAAAAAAATACAAAGACTGGCAAATAAGCTACAATGATTTTGAAAGGATTTGTATACAAATCTTTACAAAACTTATTCTGACTGTGGGTAATAAAGGGTTAAAAAAGGAACTACATTTTAAGTTTGGATAACTATATTTGTGTGTTAAAACATAGTCATCAGATAACACAGCAGCCTTTTGCAAATCTATTACACGTTGTTAATAGTTGTTAACAGCATAAGGCACTCCTTTATCAAGATTAACTGTTGTAATTTATCAAAGCTGTTACCTATTTCTGCCATTGTCATGAGCAAATTAAACAAGTTTCCTTGTATTTGTCACTGTCATGAAATTGTTGTCTGTACGCCTCTGGTACAGGTTCAAATACCCTCAGAATAAGTCTATACACCACTATACACCGATATACACCACCATACACCACAAATAAAATAATAAATACCTTTAGATTAATCTGGTTAACCAGTTGCTGTGCCAGCCGTTTAACACAAGGCATAGGATCTGACGCCAACATTAGCATAGTCTTCCATATCTGCATGTAAACATTACTGTAGCTAGAGCCGAACAGAGGAGTGCTCGGTCCTGATGATACCCGTCGAAGCTTGTCGATCGGAAGGACTCCATTGTCAGTAAATGCATCGCCACTACCTAACGAAGCAGCCAGGCCATTGGTGCCTGGTGAACTAGTAGGAAGGTTAGCACTAGACAGTTGTGAACCTAGATTAAGGACACGATAGATCTATTATTAAAACTAGCAAAAATGTTGTTTATAGAATGCTGTAAATGTAATCATGTAATCATGCAGGCACACAAGCAAATGAGGTAAGCTGCATGTCTAGATAATTTAAGAATTGCATGTAAACCTATTCCATGTGCAAGAAAGCTAGAGATACATAAAACGGCACAATAATTTCTAATGACCGATCTGGGTATATTGTTCTGGAATTCGTTCTGCTTGACCAACTGCTTGAATTTTTAGAGTGTGTTTCCTCTGCTTACGTGGTGGGATAATTGTTAATTATATTAAAGATCAATCATAATTTAAATTGGTTAAGGAGTGTCTATTTTAGAAGTATCTGAAGAAATGTTCAAAATATTTCATTTAGAAATGTGTAAAAAACATGGTAAGTTGGTAATTTTTCTATCAATCCCAACGGCGATCGAGAAACCTTTTCCTCAACGGCTGTTGGCGGCAGTAGAAATTTGATGATGTCACGCGACGGCTGCATCACCGAGGAGTCATTCCTGTATGTGCTAAATTTTCTTTCCGTGTAGCATTAATTTGTATTCTTTAAAAACAATTTCTCCCATGGAGATAACAGGCAATCGCGTGAACATGGGATTTCCAGGGTAATTATTACAGCGGGTGTGCCAGTCTGATTACGGACTCGAAATTGTCAACACACTCGACAATGTACATGCACTAGAAACCATACATTTTACCTTTTGTAAGTGATTTGTGGTTTGTACAGACCATTGTATAGACAAATTTTGGAAAATGGTCTTTAAACAATTATCATTATTGTAATTACTGGGCCGATAATTATGGAGACAATCATTGAAAGCACATTTCTTTTGTTTTTTTTCCCTTTTCTCTCATCCTCGTGGGCCCCACACATCGCCGGATCCCAAGGCTGAAGCCCCCAGTAAGCATGTGCATAAAAACCATGCTGCTTGCAATGAGTCAACATAATTTAAACTCTTTGCTTTTAATTAGTTAAGTTGAGTGTTTGGCTTAAACGAGAACTGATGTAAAAACGAAAGCACAAAGATATGACACAATGCATTAGCAAACAATAAAGAAAAAAAGGCAAGTTGTATAATGCGCAAAACTATAAAATACTTAACTGAGCCAATGGCAAGACTAGTCAATGGACAGAACCAACAATAGACAAAACCAACAACTGACAATTATAGCTATGAACAAAAGCAACAGCGGACAACAAAAATAACAGCACAGCAGCTAAAAAGACTAGCACAGCAGACAGAAAGGACCAGCACAGCAAACCGGCACAGCACACATACATGTAAACACATGGAAAATTCATGATGAGGTACGTAAGTACAAAATATCTATTCATGCATATCCTAGAACAAAGGACAACCCTAAAAGATGGCCAACATAAATTATAGTGGATATAAATCAGAGAATATTTGTATTATGTGCAGTTGTGCAGGTTTGGTCTGCTTCAAAAATTTCACCTTGAAAACAAATTTGAAATGTTGAATTGCTAATTTGGCAGGTTTGCTGCTGCTATTAGCTTTAAACTAATGCATGGTGCAAACAGATCAATCAACAGATACTTGTCGAAATGATTTATTAGCGGGCAGCAAATGTGAGCAAGTTCTTTTCGCAGCTAGAACAAGAAACAAAGACAACTAGACAACAACGATACCATTGGCTCCGAGAGAGTTGTGTACTACCAGCCACCCACCAGGAGTAATACCAACACCCACTGGACTTTGGTTCTCATCAGACCGCTGGTCCTCCTCCAAGATCTGACGAGCTATCGATGCAAACTGGCTCTCAAACTGTCTAATCAGTTGGAACAGGGCTACTACCAGTTGCTGTAGGGGAAGGAGTGGTGGTGTGGTGGTTTATATGAGTAATATACATATTATTATACACAATAGGCCTAACAATATTGCTAGCATACTTACCTCACTAACAATAGGACTACCAATATGGCTGCCATATTGACTTCCCTAGCAAGAGCAATACCAAATGGCTGAAAGTAGCAGTAGACCAGGCTTCCTAAAATGGTAGTGCGTGCCACTTGTGCCATGCAGCCCCCTGGTCTACATCAGGGGCCATTGAACGGATTCTATACCCTACACTGTTAGATGCTCTGCTTGCTTTGCAGTGGCGCCCTAGCTAACAATATTTTCATCATTTGACACTCCTAAATCTAATCTAATTGAGGAAGCTGAACACATACACACTCTACATTGGACAATAACACGGCACTTTATATTGTTTGAGTCATTTTAACAAAGAAATTGTGTATTATATTTCCATCCTGTTGATATACATTAAGATGAATAACAACAATGTACCAATATAAAGGTGAATCTTTATGGTGACTGTCGACTCGTATGCCGCTTTTTGCAGTTATGACTTTATCAGGACTAAAAAAATTCTCCACCATAAGCCCTGGAGTGACTATTTAGTCCAAGTTTTTGAACTTGCGATGACAAATACGGCAAGACAATTGGCAAAAGACAGCAGCATTTGGAACTGCACCCTTGTGCATCCATTTAAACATGGAGGTAGACATGTACACCTTGGTGAAGACTGGGCAGGAGTGTTCGGATAGGGCTGGTGGGATTACTTGTGCATAAGCATCTTGTATTTGTCACCTTACATGAGCTTTGTTGAGATTCACAAGACAATAATTTGAAAGCATAATACAAAAAGTGCATAAGACAGAAGATGCGGGATAAATACATTTTGGAGCCCCTAATCTTTGACCATTGCATGTGCCATGTGATCTTTCTAATTGACAACCTCTCTCCTGCTGTCTGATGAAGTTCGAGACAGGGGACTTTAAAACACATCTTGTGTGTGTGCGTGCGTGTATGATCAAGGACAATATAAGAAAGGGCAAAATAAAAGATGTTTTGTTCATTCTCAAACGAAGGTCTTTTGAACATTTGTGTCCTCGATCGTCAATTTGTGCGCAAAGTGCATAGGTGCGCGCATGCGGGTGGGTGTGTCACCCTGTACAACAAATCGCTTTAGCACTACAAAAGTGCCGCTGTTGCACATAATTCACTATAACCTGTATGAAAAGTGGATTCTAAATTCAGACAAAACAGCGACCGAACAGCGACCGAACAGGCCCTATGAAAAGGCTTCAAAGGAAGGGGACATTAGAACGTGACTTTTAACATATTATCGATTGCAGGTGTTCCCATCAATCATCAATACTCACTTAGATATGAAGCATAGTAATTGTTCAGTTGCAAGATGCAGATAAATGTATGCGAAGTTGATGCATAGGAGGTTAGCAATTTCAGGATTACTTGTGTTTACACGTTGTGAAGCCAAGATTCATCAAAAGATACAAACATTTTGGAATCTTGGAAGTTTGTCTGTTTCTCTGTCTGTCTTGATGTCTGTCTGTTTGTTCTTTGCTGACAACACTAAGATGGTTATTTTGTCCCAAGTTATTCCTGGTTATTTTCAATAAATGCATAAAACGAGACATAAATATGTACACAATCCTTTAAGAATTTGACAGGCCAAATTCATGTTTGCATCGGGTTGATCCAATCTAGTGTTTGTCTATGTCCATAAACCTACCTCTCTGATCTGACAATACCACTACCAACATAGCTGGTACACCTACCTCTCTGACAATAGGGCTACCATCCTGTACCACACTAATCAATGTCATACCAACATTGTGATCAATGTTAATAGCATGGTCTGTCCTCTCTGAACCATTTCCGATAAACGTACCAAGCGCAATCACAGCAGAGGCTCGAACCTACATGTAAATCAAGCAGAAGTGGTTGGTAACAAAGCCGAATTAATGATAATTTATCAACGAGTGATGCAATATTCCTAAAAACAGCTGGACGTTCCAAGCTGGCTGGCACTATATACATTTAATTTCTATAGCGTTTTGTGTTCTCAAGCGAACACAATACACTTCTGTACATGCTTCCGCTACTGCCATCAAGTGTGTTATGTTTGGGGAACAAAAAACACAGAAACACAGAAACACAGACATAGCAGCATCCAAATCTGCCATTGTGTGAATTTATTAAATCTGTACATTCTCTGAAAGACAATCTTGGCACATGCAGCCAAGGAAATTGGGTTATATTGGTTACATTTGTCAATATATTCAGTTGTCATCATTTTTGACAACTGCTGCTTTAAAATTAAGTTGTAATGTTTTAATCTACCGTACCTCTGGCAGAGGATCTGTGAGCAGCCGATAAAGTTTCTCATGAGCACTGTCTCTAACTCCACACCAGCGTGCAGCATCAAAGACAGTCCAAACCCTGGCTAAGCATAGCGATAACCACTGCCTTAGGAGGGGGTGTGAGTCATTGAGTTGTTCTAGACAGATGGCGATAACATTGCCTTGTAGTGCAGCCTCCTATAGTATAGAAAGTAGAAGAACCGAAATACTATCAGGATCGATGTGAGTGATGGGATCAAGGGGTGTTATTGGGATTGCCAGGGTGTTATCAGGACCAAGAGGGGTGTTATCGTGATTGCAAGTGTCATCGGGACTGAGGGATGTAGGTTATAAACCCTTATGGTTAGTAGTGTCTTCAACACTAATTAGTTTTTTAACTAGTGATACAGAAAGATTGTCAGTAGAGAACCGAATGTCATAACAAATTCAGATTTGAGCAAAATAATACTCACCGATAGCTCAAATCTGAATTTAGTATAGCACTGGGTTCTATCTTTCTATATATCTTGCTGACAAAATTTTGTACCTGTCCACTCTGATAATCCTCCACTATCATCGCCAAGACAAAGGCAGCCATTGTCCTGTGTTCAGCCTGAAAACCAAAATAAAATCAGAAACAATTTTACAGCTAAATATTAACGTGAAAATCATGAAAGACCTAACACAGCCATGAATTTAATTACACGAAAGACTATTATCCAAGAACTAGAGTTAGAATACAATGCAAAATTAAGCAGATTAAAGCTTGTGTGAAGGCACAAGTAAGTGAGCGATAAAATGTAAATGATAGGGATCCCTACTAAAATAGTTCATGATTGTTTATCCTACATGTAGGTAAGCAATTAGGAGGACACACTTTTAACTCCCCTTAAAACCCACAACCACAATGAGGGAAGCCACTAAAAACATTTTAATTGGCACACACCACACCCTGCCGATAGCGCTGTGCCCCGGCGGGCCGACCTGCGGCCCCCAAATTTAATGGCACGTCGCAGCCCGCCATTCCAATTTGGGTAACAATAAGACAAATTTTACCGCAATAAACTCCCTGGGGCAAAACCACATTCACCACCCAGCTGCTTAGGGATGACCAGACCAGTCCGAGAATTATTCTCAAACTTATCCATTTTTAACTTAAAAAGTCTGAAACTGTTCAACTATCCAAAATTGGACAAGACCTTTAGAAGAATGGAAAAAGAGTAAAGGAATTCACATTCATGCTAATATCAACTGCCGCTATGCTATGTTATACCGACTATCGCACCTTAACGTACCAAGTGAGAGCAAAACATAGGGAAACATGGCGGTTGTTTTGATTTGTTCAAGCTACTACACATATTTCCAGGATTGAGGGGTGTATAGTGGAAACGATTTATGTTTTATGTGGGGGGAGATTGAATCTATTCATCAATGATTTTTTATGGTAAGGAGCTGAAATGTAATTTTTAACAGATCGTTACGATTTCAATTTTTTTTTTTTTTATTTCAAATTTGGTAGCAACAATGATCGAAAAGTGATTCTACACAGACTGGTGTACATCTTAAATTAGAACCTATAAAAAATTATAGCACTGGATTTTACAAGGATTATTTTTCATCCTTGAATAAGTCAACTTGATGTATTTCATCTTTGTTGACAATAATCTCGAATACAACCGCTACTTTTAACATGTACATTAACTTTAACACAATATAGAATAGATTATTTGTCACTCTAGATGCAAGACAAGTTAAAAATGTAACCGCCACATTTAAAATGCAACAAATATCACTTTTTACAATCATCTCGGCCTATTACCACATGTAATACATGCAAACAAATTTAGAATGCAACCACCGCTTTTTTGTATCATTTGCCGTCACGCCCTGGCTTATTATTTGGCAACCGACCCATGGGAAGCTGCAAAAATAGCAGTCGTAAATATCATCGGCATCGGACCATTGGGTTTGACTATACATGTACGTTAAAAATAAACGTGAATCAAAATGTTCGAACAAAAATCATAATAATAATTGGTTACAAAAGAACCACCGTTGGCAACATTTGTGGTTTCTTGCGTTATTATGTTACATTACAGTCAGCGTTTCGGCTGCAGCGCCACATTGGGTCACGGCGTGCCAACTAAAATGTTTTTGGTGGCTTCCCTAACTGCTTTACGAACTCTACTGCAAAATATTTACATACACTGTACACTGTCTGCAGGAACTGCGATATATAATGTAATTTCTATAATATCAGTTATAAGCTGTGGCTTATACATTGATTTTGGTGGTAGTGTTTCTGCAGCTTACAAACCATGCAGCTTATAGGAGAATAAAACTAAAAATAATCGCTGAAATAAAACAAATTCATGTCGCTGGAATAAAAAGTGATCGCCGCAGAAGTCATGGCAAAAAAAAATGAGGTGCCAGCTGATGGTTACTAGAAGTTCTTTCTTTTTCATTTTTACCATTCTTGTAAGTATGTACGTAAGTACTTACGTACATACAGGCGGTACGTACGTGACCTATACTCTTAACTTATTCTCATGTCTATAACTGCCATATAATTAAGAGACGACAGTCTTGGTTAGTATCGGCCAGGCCAGGAAATTTGGCACAAACGCTTGTTTCATTTGCATTTCGGTTACGCAAATACTTTTTCAGTGATAAATTACCTGTCTGTAGCTTGAGTTGATAACTGATTAACTACTAGCGGGTTGGTACTCGGCGCTGCCCAGCTTGAATAGGCAGGAAGCACCAGTAACCCACGTTTTGCACGGGTTAAATAGTTAGGGAGGAGGGTGGGAAGGGGGGGTTAGGGTTAGCGTACCCTATCATACATCCCCCTTCCCTATCGCTCCCTACCCCTTCCTACCCTTTCACTCATCCTCTCTCGCCCACCTCCTCCGAACCCTTCTCATCTCTCCACCTCCCTAACCTTATTTTATCAATGTCCGAATCAGAGGTCATGCGAGTATCCATGCAAAAAATCAGATCCCTCGGTCTTTCCGTGATTGAGCAACAGACAGACACACACACATACACAAACGTGAGAAATATTTGTATAGATTAACAACAACAATGTCAACAACATTAACTTCTTTTTCGAGAAGTTGAAAAGATAATTGCTAAAGAAGCAAGAAGCAATGTTAGTATCAATAAAATTTGACACATACCCTACAAGAACTAAGTCTTTAAGGAGATGGTTATATTCAACTCCCGGTATAACAAGAACGCCTGGACTACTGTATTTTTCTTCTTATATCCAAATCTTGATTTATCGGGCTTAAATTGTGAAAGAGTGGTTCAGGGAGCATGAGACATCATTTTTACACAAGCATTGGCCACCACAGAGTCCAGACCTCAACCCCATCGAGAATCTTTGAGATGTGGCGGAGAAGACTTTACGCATCGGTCTGAGTCTCTAGTCATCAATGCAAGATTTTGGCAAAAAATTAATGCAATTCTGAACGGAAATATATGTTATGAAATGCATAAGCTTACCAAAGGGATGCCACAGTGAATGAAGCCAGATTCAAAGCTAAAGGCGGTCCAACGAAATATTGGAGTCAGGGTTCGACTTTAGCGGGCGCCCGGTCGCCAAAGCGGCCAAGGCAATATAAAAGTAATTTAGGTTTTAGTGGCAGAGTTTCATCACTAGCTGGTAATCCTAGGAAATATTGCCAAAAAAGGGGTGTACCTCAAACTGCCCAGAAACAAGCTAATTCTTTCACCATTTGGTTGTCCAAGGGATCTAATAACACCAAGAAAAAGTTCGCTTCCCAACTCGTTGGCGGGAGGGCCGAAATCGGGCCACGCCTTTTTTGGGTTGTCACGCCCTTTTTGGGTTGTCACGCCCTAGCCCAAAAATTGACAATCATATATCTATGCTAACATAGTCACGTAGGGTATCTAAATAGGGATTTGTGATGCTGCTGAATCGTTTCCTGGCATCAGTTGTGACCTAGAACACTCAGTTTTCAAAATAACCGCCATGTAAGGATAAATATCATATATAAGCTTTGATTTTAACGATTTTTTCCATCTCAACAACATTATTTGAGATATTAACTCATTATATAATGAAATGTTAGGATGAAAATCGGTCAAATTGAAAATCATTCAATGCAAAATTACGTATTATATCATATTCAATTGTAAAGTGGAGTGTATATCATTCTTATTACATTGCAACAGATAATTTACGATAAAAGGAAACTAGCATCTTTATTTCTATTTCATACTCTAGTCTAGTCCATACCAAGATTGTTTTCAATTTCTTTTTCTGACAAATGCTCGTCAGCAAATTGTTCTGCATCTATGTCAGTATCGTCTTGATTTCATTTGAAGCAAGAATCACTACAATCACAGATATCAGTACTGCCTAACCCTAGTTTTTTTACAACCACATAATCCTGTTCTACAGTCCTTAGTACATTTACAACTCAGTATCTTCAGCACTGCAGTCGGACATACAGCAATGTAACCATGTAACAGAACATACTGTCTGTCTCTTAACTCCCAATCATATTGCTCAGGGTCAAGTTCATTACCTAGCCATTCTTTGACTTAAAATAAAAACAAATTTCCCTAAAGTGTTATATCACCAATACGAATATCTGTAAAACTCAAACAAACTAAAACAACTGTGAGGTATTATATCATATTATAATATATGGCCTACCTGGAAATAGATTCGAAGAATAAGCGTTCACAAGGCTTTTCAGATCGGAACTGATTTATTAAAATCTCTGGAAGGGCAGAGCCCACTTACTGTGACTATCCCAAAGTCTACCTTGGCAGTACAATTCCCACCCAAGGCTACTGTCTCAATCAACCCAAAATCTAAGAACCAGATTGACCCCAACTTACTGTTCCAGCGAGCTTTAGCCCTTACCTATTCACGCTAGAAGACTGTCTACAATATGAACTAAGTCCATTGCCTATGACTCTTTTCAGTGAGGCAGGTTTTTTAAAGAGCAACAATAAGTCTGATCTAGCTACTCATCTACATGTATTAGAGCAACACAACCCGCTCTCTTCAGTTGAGAACTTGAAAGAGAACACGACAGTGTTAGATGGAGGTGCTCTCCTTCATAGAGTTCAATGAGATAAAGACAAATCCATTGAAGAGATACTTACATGCTATAAAAAACACATAATATGTACTTCGAATACGACTGTTGTATTTGACGGTTATCTCGGTAATTCTACTAAAGATCACTGTCATCGTAAAAGGCAACCAATAAGTGGGATGGAGATAGCGTTCAATAAAGATACCACGTTGCTCTGCAAGAAAACTACGTTCCTGTCTAATGTTAACAAACAGAGATTTGTTGACATCGTGTCCTACTTCCTACGAGAATCTGATATTGTGAGGTTGTGCAGTGACATGCTGATGCTGACCTACAGATTGTAACGACAAAAGTCGAGAAAGTTTTGGATCGTGATACTACAGTAATTGGAGATGATACTGATATACTCGTTCTCTTGCTTCACTACTACAAAGATGTTGGAACAGAGAATAAGTTATCATTATACAGACCATCTTCAGACACGTGTATAGACATAAAAGAACTATACCAATCTATGTTACCAGACGTTAAGGGTAACATCTTAACAATTCACAGTGTCCGGTTGTGATACAGTTTCCTCATTATTTGGTAACGGAAAGACTAAACTTATCAAGATCTTCGAGAAATCTTCCATTGCCCACAGTGTCGACCTTCACCAGTTCTATCAGGAAAATGTGGAGAGTGATGAATTGGAGCGAGCTGGAACGAGATTCCTGGTAAAGCTATACGTTAAAGATCAGAAACATGGAATCCTTAAGATTGTGGTAAGTTTAAGTGAATGATATTGTATTGTTGTGATGTTATTAGTTCTAATGATGCTAATTTATATAGAGGGCACTGTTCATGGTAGCTGCCTTGTTTTAATTTTCCTCTGGTGTACTGGAATACCATTCGACCCCCCCGGCCTTCTTAGACTTAACGGTGTACCACAGGGAATGAAATTTGGTCCGATGGTTTCCTTGCCAAATTTAATGATGCATTAAGTCCGGGTAATGATATTGTTAATAATGTTAGGGTTACCTGTCTAAAATATGTGGATGACATGACCATTGTAGAAAATCATTTTATTAATGAACGAACGATCATTCATTCTTATTTACAATGTAGATGAATTTGGTAACTGGGCACTACAAAATAATATGAACATTATGCCAATATGAATGTGTGCTTCTTGAAAAATGTTCCCCGGTTTGAGCCCCTTCAGATTATGGGCACTGCCCTTGAGGTGGTGGAAAACATACAAATCCTTGGCATTTGGATTAGTTCTAACCTTAAATGGGAAAAACATATATTGACCATATTTATAGTAAGGCTAACAGTAAGATATATATGCTTAAACTGTTGAATTTTTTTTATTTATCCCTACCTGATTTGTTAACAATATACAAAGGTTACATCCGACAGTTACCTGAATATGCAACTCAAGCTTGCCGGGAATGCAGGTTTAACTAAACTAGCTCAAAGCGATAAATTGGAATCAATCCAAAAATGCACCCTTAACATTATTTTGGGGAAAGATTATTTTGATTATCATTCTTCTCCTGCAAAATGTAATATTGTATCGTTGCAAAATCCGAGAAGGGATTTATGCTTACAGTTTGCAAACTTCACTGCAAAACTCTGATTTGTTTGAGATTGGTTGCCACAACAAAGAAATACTACAGTGCAATATCAACTTAGACAGGCTAACAAATTAACACAAATTAGGTGTAAGACTAATCGTTTTAAAAACAGTCCAATTCCTTATTTTAAATGGTAATTAGTTTGGGTCCTAATTTTAGTACATGTATTTCTAATCGGTTTTAAAATCGGTTTTAATAATATGATATAATACCTCACAGTTGTTTTAGTTTGTTTGAGTTTTACAGATATTCGTATTGGTGATATAACACTTTAGGGAAGAATGGCTAGGTAATGAACTCGACCCTGAGGAATATGGCTGGGAGTTAAGAGACAGACAGTATGTTCAATTACATGGTTACATTGCTGTATGTCCGACTGCAGTGCTGAAGATACTGATTTGTAAATGTACTAAGGACTGTAGCACAGGATTATGTGGTTGTAAGGAACTAGGATTAGGTTGTACTGATATTTGTGATTGTAGTGATTCTTGCTTCAATAGAAATCAAGACGATACTGACATAGATGCAGAAAAATTTGCTGACGAGCATTTGACAGAAGAAATTGAAAACGATCTTAGTATGGACTAGACTAGAGTATGGAATAGAAATAAAGATGCTAGTTTCCTTTTATCGTAAATTATCTGTTGCAATGCAATAAGAATGATATACACTCCACTGTACAATTGAATGTGATATATAATACGTAATGTTGCATTGAATGACTTTCAATTTGACCGATTTTCATCACAACATTTCATTATATGAGTTAATATCTCAAATTTGTTGTTGAGATGGAAAAAATCGTTAAAATCAAAGCTTATATATGATATTTATCCTTACATGGTGGTTATTTTTGAAAACTGAGTGTTCTAGGTCACAACTGATACCAGGAAACGATTCAGCAGCATCACAAACCCCTATTTAGATACCCTACGTGACTATGTTAGCATAGATATACGATTGTCAATTTTTGGGCTAGGGCGTGACGAGTTTGGAAGCGAGCTTTTTCTTGGTGTTATTAGATCCCTTGGACAACCAAATGGTGAAGGAATTAGCTTGCTTCTCAGCAGTTTAAGGTCGAAGCAATATATCCTTCGATTATGGTGCAATATTGGGTTAGCAGAAAGGTCTGTCTTCACAGGTTCTCAGGTTGGTTAGTGGACACAATGCAAATTGCAATCGATGAAGAGTAGGCATACAGTATGTATATGTGATTAAATTTTATTGCCCATTATGTTTTCTATGGATAGATTTCCACAAATGTCTAATCAAACTAGTACATGTGTTTATATCGTGATAACTGATAGCACATACCAAAAGGAAAGGCAATCTTGTAAGACCTCCACACATCTTATCAGTTTGATTTTGAAATTTGTACTTTATTGTACATGTAGCTGCTAGTTATATTATATAATATAACTAATATAACTACAATGTATTTGTTTGTTTATTTTTTACACGCTTCGAGAGTGAAAAGAAACCATAAACAAGTTCATATCATTAATTTGAGATGGTACTATAATGCTTCAATAACTGAAGCGATGTGTACAAAACTAATAGCATAGTTTCACTAATACTTAAGAAACACATCCAAGCTTGCTAATGAAAAGGCTTGCGGACTACTGAACAAGCTGGGTTACGAGCCCGGCCGGCGACTAAACAAAAAAGTTAAGGGAAACCCCTGAGGAGTGTGTGATTTTTTTAGCTGGGCAGTGTATACAGCAAATGCAACATACATGTAAATGTTACAATGTATATTCTGAGTACATGTATATGCTTACCTTATGAGAAGATGATGTACTGTAACACCTCCGTGCACGCGTGCATGCATTCACAAATTGTGGACTTATGAAAGATTTTTTTATTGGAAACCAGTAATACTATTTGAAGTGCAAGTGTGCTTGTACAGCGCACCAGTTTCCTGAGAAAACAGGGCCCTTTAGGCATTGAAAATGTTTTGTACAGCACATTTACACTTACTTGAGAGCAGGGCAGTGAAAAAGCAGCGCCCTTCTTGCACTGAACAGTTTGGACAGTACGCATACCGTAATAATAGAAACACCAGGCGATGCCCACATGGTTCGCCCTGCCCTGTACAACCGCACCTTTGATTGTTTAACCTGCTGTGGTGGCACTAATCGTAATAACCAATTCTAGGTGGTCTGTTTAATGATTTTATATCCAGTAAGATAAATAACTGATGATGCGACCCCCAAAAAATTACAATTAATGGTCCTCTTTTTGTTGTCGCTTTTTGTGGTCTTTATCCTGCTGTAAGTAAATTATTTTTAAACCACAAAATCATCTTGTTGATTTTTATACACAAATACACATGGTTCCGTCAGGACCAAGATATTTTCTCGTTATAACCGGGTTCTTGTTATAACGAGAGTCGACTGTATATATTCAGAAAACTTACAGGCATGTATGGATCAGCTAAGACCGAGAGGAAATATTTGTGTCCATTGTCTTTCACAAGGTCAGCTTTGCACGACTGTAAATAGAAAATAATGAATTAAACTTTATGACACAAAATTCACCAGGCTGGCTGAATCTATTTAAAATTTGTCCATAAATTAGGGTAAAACATTTTTGTCAGTGTACTCATTAACGTCGGGAAATGTACCTACATTGTACCGTCTATTACTTACTCTTTGTTATGAGGATAACAAAAGCCGATATTATAAACAATATCATAAATGACAAAAAGCACAAGGATGACAATTTGTATAAAAGTCAATTTTAAATCATGACCACGATGATAAAAACGATGACAATGACAACAAAAATTACGTTGATTAAAACGCCGACGAAGATAACGATCATGAGGACCATGACGATAACGAACATGAGGACGACGACGAGGATCGGAAAAATGAGGATCAGAAAAATAAGGACGACGCCGATAACAATCATGAGGACGACGCCGATAACAATCATGAGGACGACGCCGATAACAATCATGAGGACGACGACGATAACAATCATGAGGACGACGACGATAACAATCATGAGGACGATGACGATAACGAACATGAGGACGACGACGAGGATCAGAAAAATGAGGACGACGCCGATAACAATGAGGACGACGACGATAACAATCATGAGGACGACGACGATAACAATCATGCAGACGACGACAATCAGAATCATGAGGACGATGCTGATAACAATCATGAGGACGACGACAATCAGAATCATTAGGACGACGCCAATAGCAATCATGAGGACGACGCCAATAACAATCATGAGGACGACGACAATAACAATCATGAGGACGACGACGATAACAATCATGAGGACGACGCTGATAACAATCATGAGGACGACGACAATCAGAATCATGAGGACGACGCCAATCAGAATCATGAGGACGACGACGATCAGAATCATGAGGACGACGACGACGATCAGAATCATGAGGACGACGACGATAACAATCAGGTGGACGACGACAATCAGAGTCATGAGAACGGCGACAATCAGAATCATGAGCATGACGACAATAACAATCATGAGGACACCGACGATAACAATCATGAGGACGATGAGGACGACGACGACGATAACAATCATGAGGACGATGAGGACGACGACGACGATAACAATCATGAGGACGACGACGATAATGATCATGAAAATGGCGATGATCACGACCACGATGATGGATGGATAAATTGAAGGATGGATGTCGATGACGATAATAAGTTTATCTTACATCTCACGATGTAGTAAATGAAAAGTGATATGAAAATTTCACTGCTTGCTGCTATCAGACGATGGTGTAGAATCGTCGTTGTCGTCCTTATATGCATCCACTAGAGAACAGCCAGAAAAATTGTCTCAAAGGCTTACAAAAATCCCAGAGTCACTTCCAGGGAACTCCAAATGAACCTGGAACAGGCAGGTGTACATGTTCACATATCAACTACTCGGAGAACACTGAACCAGTCTGGCCTGCATGGCAGGGTGTTCCGAAAAAAAAAAGCCCCTGCTGAAACAGCAGCATAAAGATGCAAGGCTGAAGTTTGGCAAAGCCCACCTTGACATGACTTTCGACTACTTGAAAAAAACTCTGTGGGGTGATAACACCAAAATAAAGCTGTTTGATCAAACTGTTTTGTGAAAACCAAAAGCAGCCTTTGAGGAGAAAAACCTGGTGCCTACGCTGAATCATTTGGTGGAAGTATTCTAGTGTGGGGATGCGTTGCTGCTTCAAGAGCTGGAAGACTTGCCCACAAATAATGGTATAATGAACTCAGCAGCCTATCAGGACATACTGAATGAGAATGTCACCCTATTTGTGAAGGACTTGAAGCTTGGCCGTGGCTGGACCTCAATGCAATTGAGATGCTGTGGACTGAGTTTAAGTGTGCTGTCCATAAACAAAAACCATCAAATCTGCATGATCTACACAAGTTCTATGATGATGAGTGGTCCAAGATTTCTCCAGAAAGATGAGCACAGAAAACATTAGGTTGCGGTCATTGCGGCCAAGGGAGGGTCAACTAAATACTAGTGAAAGGTTAACATACTTTTGCGCACACCTATTATCAGTATATCTCGTTTCATTTGTAGACAGTAATTGCAAGCTGTCATACTATGAGAGTATGAGAACATGAATGAACACAGCTTAATAATGTGCATTTTATTGTGGGGTTCACTAACTTTTGAGCACAACTGTAGGTTAAGTTTATTATTATTGTTTATCACCACGATGAATAACCTTTACCATTATATTGATAGTAAGATGGTCACTCGGTAAAGTGCATAGCTTTACCAAGCAAATAGTCTCTATGGCATGATCATAATATACTGCGTTTTAAGTTTGTGTGACATAGCATGAATCATTATCACATCCCAAAAATTAAATCACTTCCAAAACTCATTACTGCCTACCTCCCCAAACAATTTCAACTCAATCAGACCAACTCAACAAACACACAAACGAATAACAAACGAATAAACACACCAACAAAGACACAAACAAAGACACAGACAGAGACACAGGCAATTACAGTACCTCCATCCTACTTCTTTGGTGAAGTTAATGATAATAAAATAACAAGTATCACCATCAAAAATTGGTACCCTAATTTATGGACCACATTCTCTAACAATTTGCCAGTACCAGTTATAAACCTGGGTAAAGAGCACTCGAGTGTAAAGTGTCCAGCCAAAGAATCATTACTTCCCCTAAGTAACAAAATGCTCATCTATCCAGTTTCAGATCAAGTTCATCCTGAGAAATAACTTAAAATCTTGAATTGATAAGTTTGCTCCTGTTATTAGCATTAAATTTTAACTCTTTAACCACCGAATTTACAATTAATAGTTATGAATGAATAATAAGCTGAGGTATCTAACAACCTATTTCCTAACCAAAAGACCAATCATAGGCCGTTTTATACAATAATATAAATCAGTTCACAGTTGGCAAAGAGTTAAAATGATACCTGGCCTAACAAAAAACAATCTAAGGATATTTGGTGAGATGTACCGGTAAATGTTAATCGTGAAAACACTTGCAAATTGTGGTGAAAAGCACTGAATAAAAACACAAAATTTAAATTAGGTATTGTTAATATCAGATCACAATTCTTTTGAAAAATACTAACATTCTGTGGCGATCATTTTGATGAGATACTAACCTTGTCCACAGCAAGAATCTTGGCCCAGATGAATACCAATAGAGGACGCAATTCTCTGGCTGAACTCTGGAGTAGTTTCAGGACATATGGGAAGATACCAACGGATAACGCCTTGAGGAAAATCAAAAAACAAATATGACAATTAGGACATAGACTAAAATTTAAATTTGTCTCGCACCTAGTTCAGCACTTGCATCCGGCTCTGGTAGCATGGGGCAACAGAGATTTACTCCCCCTAAATAGAATGCTAGCTTATCGTAGGTTGACCACTTGCATGTTAGATTCACTAACAATTTGGCAGTAAACATAGGTAGAGAAGAGGGAAGGAACTTACAATTAAAAAACAAATTATGAACAAATATCAAAACTAGCAGCCATATTATATAGCAGTAGCGGCCGTGGCAGTACAGCAGTGGCGGCAGCACAGCAGTGGCAGCAGCATCACGGCGGCATCACGGCAGCAGCACGGTGTCAGCAGCAGCATGGTGGCTCTGTTACGAAGTCAGATCAAATTTAACAAATGTGGAAGAGAAAGACAATTGGATAAATAAATCAAGGTTCAAGAAGAGAAAATTATGATGGGATGACAAAGTATTATTTAAAATCATCAAAATCATACTACAGTCAAACTTGTCTAGAACGACCGCTCAAGGGAAGAAGGAAAAACGGTCTTTAAGGACAGGTGGTCTTTATATA
>JAVCKS010089703.1:0-16785 GCA_032273685.1 Pteraster tesselatus | reverse complement strand
ACTATTACGCCGTCGTTACTGGAGGAGATTCGCTTCAGAGATCAGCAGTATTCAGATTCCAATGATGCACCACTCTCCAAGGAATGTGCAGAACTTATCGATCATGTCGAAACTATTGCAAAACACTTTCAAATGGAAGATGCCAATTATAAGGTATGTTCTTAATAACATAGCACGAAGCTGGAACACTGGCGATCAGTCAGACCACAGACTAGTGGACATTTAGGCCTATAGACCTAGTGTTGGTTCTTGAAACTTTTGACCTGATAGATTTTTAAAACATTTAATGATTTAATTTCATTCATCATTTCACAGAATACAAAATAAACACAGTTACAAAATTAAACAAACAATACGAATAAATACATTCTACTAAATACACAAATACAGTAAGACATTATGAATTATATGAAACATAACTATGCTTACGAATGGCTCTCCATATAGTACTGACAAGATAAACGAACAAACGTTAACACGAAAAATCTGTAATTAGGCCCACATAACAATATTAACGTTATTATCGTTATACAAATGAATCATATTATTATTACATGTATTAATAAATTGCCTCAGAAAACTAGCATTCCAGAACCTGAGAATCGGATGCAAGTATCAACTAGCAATTAGTTTTAAAACAAGTACCAATACAACTAGCAACATTTCCACGCGTAAAATGTCCTTTATTTGAACTATGACCTTCCAGGTGGCCGATGATTGGAAGTTCGTCGCCATGGTGATAGACCGTGTCCTTCTGTGGGTATTTGCAATAATGTGTCTCTGTGGCTCGATGGGCATCATTCTACGGTCGCCGGTTTTCTGGGAAAGCGACACCTATCACAGAGAAGCCAATTACACAAAGCCTATACTACTGAACAGAACAACGTACGGCCTTGATTACAGTTAGGTGCAGTCACTTGGTGGCGCCCTAGGGCAAAATAGTATCGCTTATCTCTTACAGGACGTCAGGGGTTGTCGTTAGGGTGGAGACGATTTAATTTTATAGTTTGTTACAATGCTTTGATTTGGCTGTTGTTTATTACACGCAACGCGCAACATTATTCAAATCACTGAAGCGTCCAATGGAGTAGATGTATAGCAGGGACCGTTTTAACTCTTGAGGGCGCAATGTACTGCGTTCGTTTGATTTCTTCGAAAAACAGCGGACGCTGGTCAGGATTGTCGCCTTTTGGACCCCAGAAAAGTAAGTTTTCCCACCACCGGAATAAAATACCGATACTATCTTTGTTATATTTTAACGTGCATGGGGTTCGTTGAAATAAAACTGTAGGTTTGCAGTATAAATTACAATTTTAGATTTGGATTGTTGCGTAAAAGGCCAAATGAAAATGAAAAACTGTTAGTCGTCCCCACCTCGTCTTTAAATTAAACGGCCAGAATGTTTTATTCAATGGAATTGCTGGTAACACCCCCCCCCCCCGACTACCCACCCAGAATACCCACTCCGACTACCCACCCAGTGAATACCCACTCCGACTACCCACCCAGTGAATACACACCCGGAATACCCACCCAGAATACGTGCAGTGTAATGTGTTCGCGGCGGCTCGACTATGCAAATCCCTTAGTACAAAATTGACACATAAAGTGTTCCAATCTTCCCTACACACACACGTCTCTTTTTGAATGAGTAAGCATGCTGACAATTAGTACTATTGTTCATATAGAATGTACTTGTTTGGGTGACAGAAAATTGACTTTTTTTTTTTAATAATTGTACTAGGCCTACATAACCAATTGCATCATGACATTTATAATGTATTACATATTCTATAAAATTAAACTTAATTTAGGCGTAAGTAAGTAGTTCGTGCAGTTGTTATTCCGTGGATTATTGGCTGCTCGATTGTCGATCGGCCGATGGCCATCTCGGCCCATGGCCGAATCGGTCGATGGCCGTTCGGTCGTTCGGTCGGTGGGTGGTCGCTCGGTAAATCATTACATATTCGTATAACAGAATACCATTACCCTTTACCATCGACATACATTTTTGCATGATCTATGCTAATGTCGAACCCATTGCTAAAAGAACCCCGGTATATGATAAACACATGAATTGTCTGCAGAGAACAATTGAATTAAGTTGTATGAAAATCTAGCGTTTCCGTGCTGTGCGTGATAGTTGAAACATCGTATCAATTAGCGACTGAATATCAGCTGCGTCCCCGATCCCTTCCCTACCCCCATCCCTTCCCTACCCCCATCGGACCTGACGCGGCACGCACCACAAGACAGAGAGTAGCTACAAAGCGATGGGCATCCACAACTGCTATCCCCGGGAGAACACGCTTCGTGCACGCCGGCAGTCCGAGGAGGAAAAAAAACAAAACAGCTGTCTGGTACACCTCCCATTTTGCTCACGCAATGGTCGTTTGCTGTTCATCCCTTAAGCTATAGACAAAACATGAGTGTACGTCTCTTTACCGATGACTACACACAACGTGAGGTTCGCGTGCCGTTGGTGATGGGCGAACGATGGGAGGGAATTATTTTGTCTGTTTCAAATTGAAGACAGAAGTTTACATCTGAAGTTTGTCCCTGCGCCTGTTTGGTTTGGTTCGCGGTGGGGGTGCTTTTAATGAGCAATGTATGTTTATTCACATTACAATTGAGTAGCTTGTTTGTCTATTCCTATTTGGTATGTCATCGATATCGTTACATTGCAAACCGCCACTCTAAGCATGCATCACATCGTTACTAATTATCCTATCGAATAGGGTAGGCCTAAGATACCAGCTAGTAATAGTTTATGTTGTAGCGATTTCTGCAAATTGAACAATAGGCCGTTCTCATAATTTATGCAAATGTTATGCATACTTACTCTTGGCAACACCAAAGTCTGTCCGAGTGTAGACTCGACAAGCTTGTGGTTGTCAAGAGCAACCATTGTAAAGAATGTATTTCACATATCAACTCCCCCACCTTGTCTCAAACTATTAATACTCACAAATCGCCTTTTTAATATGATAAATTATCCACAGAGGTACAAAAATACATTATTAATGTATGTTTGTACCTCTGTGACTGTGTCCTGTGGTTTTAAGTGGCTCTAAATACCTACCCACCCCTCCCACTACCGCTCTCTTTCCCGGCTGGCCCGTCCTCTTTCCCGGCCCCCATGATCCTTCCCGGATATATCGGTCCGCCCGTTGTGCTTGGCAAAGGCTCACAAAACAGCTGTTGTTGTGCGCGCTGCACCGTTCTTTTCCCCCTGGGATTAATCTGCTGAGAGAGGGAGACGATACATACCGTAGGTATTGTAAATTACAATGACTGACGTTTAGAGTACAGCTGACGCCTTCACCGTAACGTCAATTAATCACTGTATATTTTACTTTCACGGCTGGATGACTGATTAGGACGAGACGGGTCTCGCGATAACTCACGTGCTAAGATTATTGCGAGTGTAGGTTTCTGCACGAGATGAGTTGACACCTTAAGGTTACCAAGTCTCACTTCGTCCAGTGTCATGCCCCTTTTCCAGTTGGGAATGGTAAATGCAATAAGTAGATGCTCAGATAGCGAACCAACTTGTGGTGGGAATGAATAAAGGAATATAGCTTTCGATGTATTGTACATTTTTTAGTTTTGGAAATTTACAGCAAATATCGGCAGCAGCATCTCCGCACGGTTCGACGTAAATATACAGGCGGGTGATTGGGGATCACTTGTAGCCTACCTCAAGACGTCTGGTAACATTTTACATAATTTATCGAAAATGTTAATAACGTAACATAGCTTCTAACAGTTCATATTATTTTCTTTGGGTACATTCTCAAACAAGTTTGTCAAAATCAGGGTTCTGAATTACTTTCAAAGCATTTACGTGTTTCATCTTTAGCATAAAATCCCCTCAGGAGGTAATGTCTGTCATAGCGGCCATGCTGTGGAGAATTCATATAGGATGTGTTGTGCTACTAAAGGCTGTCCCACAAGATGGCCGCTACTGGTCTACATTCGTATCGCTTTCACAATAGTCACTCAATGTAGGGTGTTGGTGTGAGGGCAACATAACTAATATAACAAGTATATAGTGCTATAGATATTACAACCAGTTGTTGTGTAGTTGTAATAGTTTGAAATATATCAGCTTCTATGCAAGTGTTTAACCCGGTATGTTTGAACATCAATTTTAATTCGTTTAACCCCTCGCCCTCAAATAAATTAATATTTGTAATCTGAAAGTTTGCTGATAATACCATTAGTAACTGCTAAACGTTTACATCGGAAAGCAATACTTACTGTACAAATTATCCTTATTGTAAGTTGTTTAATCGTCGTAGATATCAAGGAATGTACACGCGCCGTGGACGGTACGGTTATATCAACCACAACGATCCACTGATTACTTTTGTTATATCAACCACAACGATCCACTGATTACTTTTGTTATATCAACCACAACGATCCACTGATTACTTTTGTTATATCAACCACAACGATCCACTGATTACTTGTGCTATATCAACTACAAACTATCCACGATTTCTTTTCCACATTGGTTAGATTACGTGTGTTACATGAGTCACAACTATATCCACTGAGTAGTCTGGTTTCGTTACATCAACCATTACTGTCTATTAAATATAGTCTGGTTTCGTTATATCCACCATTAGTACTGACCGGTAGCTAGTCTGGTTTCGTTACGGCAACAATAGGTATCGACTGAATAGTCTGGTTTTGTTATATCCACCACTATAGTACTGTCCGCTAGCTAGTCTGGTTTCGTTATATCCACCACTGGTACTCGGTCCGCTAGCTAGTCTGGTTTCGTTATAGCAACCATAGGTATCCACTGAAAGTATTCTGGTTTCGTTATATCAACCACTAGGGCCTACTGTCCGCTAGCTAGTCTGGTTTCGTCATATCCACCACTGGTACTCGTTCCGCTAGCTGGTCTGGTTTCGTTATATCCACCACTGGTACTCGGTCCGCTAGCTAGTCTGGTTTCGTTATAGCAACCACTGGTATCCACTGAATATTCTGGTTTCGTTATATCAACCACTATGGCCTAGTGTCCACTAACTGATCTGGTTTCGTTATATCTACCACTAATAGTTTCGTTATATTGCACCACTGATAATCCACTGCATAGTCTGCTTTCGTTTATAATCAACCACTACTGTCCACTAACTGGTCTGGTTTCGTTATATCAAACACAACTCCATCATAGTTTGTTTCGATGAACCGTCTGTGGTCAAATAACGTAGCCATTGTCCAAAACTGTATTACTCAAAATAATAATGTACATAATGATTAATGTTGACGTCGCTTTATGTTAATTTGTTTTATATCTTCTGTTGAATTCCTATAGTGTTCAATTTCTGACACCGATAATATTATGTCATCTAACAAAGTGCTTTCCTCGTTCGATTTATTATTGTTAACGTTTTCATTTATATATATATTATTGATAAATAGTAATTATTACTGAAACATTTTCCCTGTGTATCAAATCGTGCCTACTAACTATTGTTACAGAAACAGAAACATGTAGATAGTGATATTAAACAAATGTTTGTTTCGTTGAGCGAAACTTTTATGTGGACTTAATTCGTGTGTGTTTATTGTAGCTATTCGTGTTAGTTCCTTCTAATAAAGGGTGACTATTTTGTCATAATTAACGAGCACAGATTCAAGCTTCTACTTTTAACCTTTGACCCCAGTGACCGTTGATAGGACATGACGCAGGTTTCAAAAGTGCAGCTCTTCTGTGAGGTTCCTGTGTTAAGGATGTCATCTTCGACAACACCAACTCTTAGAGGTCTCATGTTTTATTTGCCACATTTAGGCCTATGTTATGTAAAGTTGCATGATATTACTCTACATATTCACAGAAACTCTATTATTATTCTATGCGACACATTTTGTACGGTATATAAGGTAACATTTTGTCATGTGTGCATTTTGAAGAAAAACGGATACTTGTATTCGGTTCGTGCTGTTTGAATCACCTTCGATTGCTTACTCCTCCGCTGAGGAATTATTGACTCGTTCTCAATTCCGGCCGATCGCAGCATACACTGTCCATATCACTGTACCACCGTCACAACACTGGTTTCCGACACCGGGTCCCCCGTGACCTTACTTATCAATATCGAAAGACCAACCAGGATAAAGCAGTGCAGTTGGGTAACTAGACGTGGGGGTTTACGGCGCTAATTTCATTTGAGCGCGCATTCCTAGCGGGGTGGAAAAGCAGCGCCTGTGTTTTCCCGCGGAAAATCTAATTTGTGAAATTGACACGCCGCTAGTGGCGATCTTGAGTACTTGTGTCCCGTGGCTGACTGCCTGTGTCCCTGTGTCTTTTTCTCGTTGTCAGAAAACCGAGCACCCCCCCCCCCCCAGTTGGGCTAATGAATAAAATTGAAGCTGATATCTTGTGGTGAATAATCAATCGGCAATTAAAACAAATGTTCGTGGGCGAACATCTGCATAAGTGAGTCACTAATCGCTGACATGCGATTATTTTAAGGTAATTTGTTCCGATTTGGTGTTGGTGCCAGCTTTTATTATTTAAACCAATGATTTTTAAAATAATTATTGTTGTTACCAATATAATCGTATTATCATCAAACAAATTATACTTTTGGTAAACAATATATACTAGGCGGTTTTTGGAATGTTATGCAAATTATATGCATACTTTCTTCAAAAAGGCTGCTCCACGTCTGGACGTAAACACGATTTGCGGTTGTCGGGCGCAACCTTCGTGACGAATTTTCGTCGCATACAATTTGCATAACATTATGAACGGCCTAATGGCAAATTTACACATAGTACCGTATGAAATCGTTTGACTTAACGTGATGTGCTAATACAATTACAAGAACTCGTTTGAAATGGCGCGCCCTTTGTGGTAAATAGCAATTTTGTGAATAGTTTTACAGATTCAGAACAGGCTGCGCAGTATAGGAGGATTTTAAATATCGAAGTATCGAATTGAACCTTCGACTGACGCACATACAGCCGTTTAATGTGCATCCTTGACTGTTGGATACCTTTAACCCTTTCGCTACCAAATTGTTTTTAGAATAAGGCTAGCGAGATAACACAGGCTAGCTAAAATTACACATTGTATTCTATTCATAATAGAATTACATTATATTGACTGGTATACATGGTATACATTCCTGTCGACTACAGTCCCCAATGGTACTGAGGGGGTTAAACAATATATACTGCAACCGGGAATCTATTTATCCTTTGAAAACAAATTATAATCTGCATCATGGAGATAAAATGTCAATGTCAAATTTGGAGGTTTTGACAGCCCTACAATTTGTGCCTATACATGTATTTGTTCAGAAATCATATTCTATCGCCGTTTGCCTATATTCATTGGTATACGTACACCTTATACATGAGTCGCTCCTGTTTTTATATTTACAATAAATAAAACAAACAATGAAAGGCAATTAAATCGGTGAGCGTGGACGGTGGAAAATCACGTTCGTTCATGGCCCATCTCCCACAGTATGTGATTTACAGCGTATGTGTACTGCTGTAGTTATTAAGGCCATCAGTCGCCAGGGTTTACATATAGATTTCGTATTCTTTACTCCTCTGTGAAATTTGATGCCCTGTTCACGAGTGACCTAATAAATTGCAGAAAATAGACATGGCCCTCATTACAAAGCCACCACGGACCTGCTGGCACGCGATCGCAGTTCAATACTCAATCATGCTAAGCATATAGCTAAGCAGAAGATTCTTTGCTTTAACAGCATATCGGCTCCAGTTGTTTTATTTTCAAGACATAAAATATGATCGATGTCTTAATATAAAGTAATCAAGCGAACGTTATAACATTATTTTAGTTATTGTAATTACTGTCGGAAGTCCCTAATTCGAGTAAAAAATGTTTGTAATTATTATAAATTGCCAACCTCTGGCTGTGTGGCCCTTAAATACAAATCTTGACCGAAATGTGTATTTAATCAATAAAATAATCAATATTTCGGGTCTGTCGTGTACAAAATATGAAAGACGGTAAGACTGAACATCACAATCTTAAAATTTCTTCATTGAAGGTAACAGCACAAAACAGGGGATGTTTTTGCGATACAGCATGTGGCTTATCACTCACCCAACCGGAATCCTCAGCATTCATGAAATAGTCTCGAGTCAAGGAAGGCTCGCAAATCTTTTATAGTGTTATTTCACAGTTGATCTTCTCGCATAAAAGCCAGCCATAAAAAACACCCGAGCACGCATGAAAAGAAATCATAATCCTCTGGTGATGAGGTTAACGTTTTAATTTACAAAGGCCAGCCGCTTCGTTGCACACAAGTAATAAATTAACATGTAAAGAAAATATTATGTGTTTACCAGCTTGTTTTATTACTGCCCGGGCCACACGAGGGCTGCGATTGTCATTTAGAGAATTCGTTCATCTTTTTGTAGAACGGTGTTTTCTTATATCAGGGGGGGGTAATTAAGTGGACAAATCGTGCTTGAAAGGGTGCGTAGTTTTGAGATATAGACCAGATTGGCGCAGTGTGGTGCTGCCTTTGGCTTTGTCACTGGATGACCATGGTTCGAATCTCAGCGTTTGCTTTTCGATCCCTATATACCTGACACTCGCGAGAGATTCCCCCAGGTAATTCGTGGAGTTTCTTCCTCACAGCGAGAACCTCATGGTTCGGTATACAGCATGTATCCACCATTATCCTTTGACATAAATAAGTAGTGGCAGATCAGACTAATGTTGTACTGATAAAATGGGCTTGAAGACTCCTAGATTTCTTCGCAAATTGCCTCAGAATGCAGCAGAATGCAGGAGAAAGCATCACAGATGTCAAACATTCACACGTTTGTGTATACAGATTGGGAAACACTCGCATGTTTTCGTAGAGGTTGAAAAGTTTACTTTATTATACCAAGTTAATACCCCATAGCGAAACGTCGTAATCGAATCCCCTTCTAATTGTATGAGTAAACGTGATAACGTTGTTCAGGGAAATCGAAATGCATTCGTGACTCATTGGAATAGAATTCGTCTATCGAATTCCGTAACTTTTTACGGTATGGGCCCGAGATGGTTTCCGGTTTTAGCTTATTCTTCCGGGCAAGGGGGGACGCGTTCTGTACATTATACGACTAACGAACATAGACGTTTGCCGCACTTCGCTGTCGTCAAAACAAACGTTTATTAGGAACTGTTGGTACCGTACGTTGTATTTCTACATTCTACATTCAGTATTTTAGCACAGAAACGTATCTTTGTAAAAGGTGACGGTCTTTCCACCAGGTTGGGGCACGATCACTATTTCTGGCGCGGTGTCCCTTGTTATTTCTATAATAGGCCTAGGTATCATCAGTGTACGAAATGCTTTGTTAGACTAACTGCTAGATTTATATATTTTTCTATTTAAATTGTATAGAATAATTTGTTTATCCAAAGGAAACTATAAAGGAATGAGGTAGGCCTACATTTGTATACCAACGTAAGAACAGACGCTTTTGCCCCCTCTCTGTGGTATATTTTATACGGACGTAACAAGGGGTGCTGTCCCCAAACTGCCACAAAGGACTCATACAAACCACACATTCCATCAGCACATCTGGCGCAACTTGTCACCACATGTAATTATTGACACGTTGGTATAAAACAAACGTCCGATATGCAATGATTCATCATTGTACGGTACCGGTCAAATGTTTTTGTACACCTTAACGAATTACACATAATATGCCTCACGAATCATAAAATAGCATGCATCAAATAGCATGCATATACGCGTTTCATGTAATAAAACTTCATGAACAATGTAACCAAACAACCCCATCTCTACCATAATTATCATATTTGGACGTCTGATTGTACTCGCCCCAAATTTATCCAAACATCTAAACGTGACCTTTTGATAATAGTTACATCATTACTGCCTAGAAATTCATGTGAATGGTTTAATAATTTGAATGGAGTTCATACGAAAAGGCCTTGGATCATTTAAAAACAAGGTTGAATGAACTTGTGGGCCTACATAACTAAGGTTGTTTGACCGGTAGTTAAGGTCACATTACTTGTAATCGTGTGGATTATATTTTTTACATACGTTGCGTTTTTACATATATTTCGTGGTTAGGCGTATAGGCCTACCCCGGGTATTTCACAAACACAGTTTGTATATACTAGTAGAGAGTATAGTTTCTCTTGGATACACAATTACAAAACCTCTCAAAATTGTCTTCATTTGCAGTTTTATTTTGTGGTGACTAGGTCACACAACAGGAACATATTCTTCCCTCGTTCAATGTTGAATATTTTTCTCCAGGGAAGTTTTACGAAAAGCTTTTGCTCGTATCAGATAACACGTGGATGGGCAACCTCTTGTCCTTTGCATTATTCGCAAAACTCTGTTCAATCGAAGATGTACCGTATTGGAGATGAAGTTGAACTTTCTTCACGAAACAGCCCGTCCATAATTAGGGTAATACAGCATGTTCGATATTTAACCCCCCGTTACACCGGATCGCCATCTCAACAGGGGGTACACAAAGAAGGATTTAGGCCCCGTGTACCACCGACGCATTCCTCCGTAATCCATCATCCAGCATTCTTTACCAATAAGACGGCCTCAGCCAGTATCAAGCAGAAGGCAGGGAGGAGCCTGGTCGATCACGGGAGGGGGGACGACTTCTAAACTGGAGCGAGAAGAATACGTTGGTGAATTCCCCGCGTGTTTAGACTCTGGTGCTGGCATAGTTGAAATGAGCGAGTGGATATGGGAACACGACTCCACCCGACAGGCGCACAACCGGATAATTGTTGGCCTCGTATTTTGTAATTTTTGTATAATTTACTTATTTATACAGGTTGACCTTCCGTACAAAACGCTCCGACAGAGAAATACATCACGGAGCGGTCTCTGCGTGAGTCTGTTTGAAGGTGATTGCAGATTGTAAAATCGCCGCGGTTTCCTCGAACTGGTGAAGGCATTCATTGGGGGGAAAATGTTAGCTTGGATTGCCGCTCGAGATGGCAGAGACTGGATTCTACAAATAGGCCCTAGGCGTACATACATGTATAACTTTACAGATGTGCAGATATATTTAGGCCATTCCATCGGGATCAATGAAGAGGTTTCGCATGCCTACGAGTACGGGTACGGTTACGGATATGATAACCGGTTGCTACTTACGCGTGTGGCATTGTGTGGAAATGTTGTGTACAACGGACACGTCACACAGCGGCACATAGTGATGACGTATTTGTACGCTTAAGGTTATCCGCGGCGGTGCGAAACCGCTCTAGTAACAGTGTACGTGTATCCCTTATACTACGAGACAGTTTCTTCTTTAAATGAGAAATAATAAACTAATATTAAATTGAAGGTTATCGACGTATAACAATGGACGCACATTGGGATGGGATGATTCATAACATGTTGGTTTCATTTTTATATATTTTACAAAGACGCTACCAAGTTTAGATAATTATATTTACCATTTGAATGGGAACTGTCTTAATGTAAAAACACCTCCAATTAAATTAGGTATTCTCGCCAGAAAGAGGCGTGGGAACGACCTGTCTGTACCTAAATTTACTCGTTTGACACCTAGGGGGGGGGGGGTATGCAGGAAATATGTCAGAACCATTAACCTACTTTCAAACCATCCAACAAAACAAAGTTGAATATAACAAAAAAATAATACAAAAATCCATTTGTCATAATGGATAGTGTTGTTACGCGAATCGCGGTGTCGCATATCGATCCGTGCTCCGGCGAGGTTTATGGAGCAGAACACGGCGGGTAAACGTATTCAATTCACCCTAAGTGGCACTCTTTACGACACCCACTATACCCCCGCTCGCGTTTTTTTGTCTCACGAAAAATGGAAATCACAAGCTAGCTGTGTTCACGCAAAATAAATTCTGTCCCCAGAGCACAATTTCCAGAGAGTTAATGTTCTTTGACTCGCGCTTGTAAGAACCAAAATTAAGAATTGTGTATTGAAGCGGTTTCACCCTTTGAAGGCCAAATAATTATTTCCATTATATTTGTTTCAGTGCTATTTTTTCCTGGGGCCCCGAGTCCCATCGGGCGTCAGAGGGTTAAAAGCACTATAAACAAGAAACTGGGCAGCCCTGAAAAACCTTTATACTCGTTTGAACAATCAATTAAACCCATTCGAAAACCGAACAAATCTGTGTTTTTTCTCTACCGAGACAAGCACATTTCACGTTTTATACCAGACCGTTCCCATTTCGCGAAACAAGATTGACTAATTTCAACCAGGATCGTTGAAGCCCCAGCCGATATGGTTTCCGTTCAGCCGCGAACAAAATACAGAAGGCGAACACGGACGCATTTAGGACATCGGGGAAATATGGTTTCCTCTAGAAGCCAATAAATGATTACGACCTCTGTCACTGAGCGCAGACATCGTAAGGTCAGCCTTGGACCCCACAATCAATGGAATGTGATGAAATATTTCGTGGTATACAGCCCGTGAAACAATGCATGTCTTTAATTAAATATTATTATAATAATAGGAAAGTTACACGTCAATGTATTGATGAAACCTCGCCTCCTGTCGTCCTTGTGGGAAGGATTCCGACGGCATTAAAACTGTAGCAACACCGGGGTTAGTTTAAAGGGAGGTGCGGTATACCATGTCCTGTGCCAGGGTGCACACTAAGAAATAAAGGTTCAAATGTTGATACAATAGCACCACCCATAATAGGGTTGGACATTTACCACACGAATTATAGGGTACACGCTCTTATATTCATGTGGTAAATATCTACGGGTGCAGATTAGAACCTTTATAATTATTTTAGTGTAAACTGTATTTTAGTATTTTCTTTTTACCTAGGACATAAACAGCGGTTACAATAGACTTTTCTTTGGGGCAAACAATTTGTGGTTTTTTGTACGAAGCTTATCATGAGAACTCATTAAAGGGGAAAAAGAATGTAAATCCAAGTTAAATTCTGTGCTAATTTTGGTTGCCATTTATTATACATTATCATTTCGGTTATACAGGATTTTCTTTCCCTAAAAAGCAAACAACATCATGTACTGTGAAACATTAACAACAGTATTTGCCTTGAGGCAAGACTTGTTCGTCTGCCCACAAGAATGTTACAGTGAGCGCAATATATAATATAACACCAACAAAATATCACAGATGTCATGTCATCATTGAAGAGGGAGAGAGATGGAGAGAGAGAGAGAGGGGAGGAGGAGTAAGGGGAGAGAGGAGAGGGAGGCGGGAGGGATAAAGGGAGGGGAGAGGTGGAGGAGGGACGGGGAGGAGGGATGGGGGGGAGAAGGAGAGGGGATTTTCCTGTACGTAGCATGGTGCTGCATCATCCATGAGTATATCAAGAGATCTTCCTCAGATTTATTGTAAACATCTGTAATACATTGGCATCGTTGTCTTAATAAGAATACATTGTCATCGTTGTTATGATAAACTCTTTTCTATTATCTATCGTTAGCAGAGATCAACTCGCAAATGAATTTCTGCCATTTGTTGAAACCTTGAAACACAAGACGGGGTAATAAAACCCTAATCATTCGTGACGCGGCTGTAAGACACCTGAGGTGAGAAACATATTTCAATATTATGAGAATGGCTTTAAGATCATTGCACACAATACGTCTTCATTTTAAAGGGTTACATGCAGCGTCGTATAGTACTAATTTGAGTAGTGCCTACCCCCGCGCATAATAGGCCCGAGTGATTCATAGATTGCCGTTCAAGACTGTTCATTATATGCTGCATGTACGTCATTGATAATGCCAGAACGCTGTTCCGGACCACTACACTACTTATATGAACACTCTTAAAAATACGTGGTTAGAAACTAACCACGTCCCGTCGTCAACTATGCACTGACGACATCCGTGATCAAAATCTCCTACGAGGCCTAAACGTAGTTATTAAAAACGAAACCTGAACAACTTGTGGTTACGTTTTTGGGGAAAATAACCCCAAAAAGTTGTCAAACTAATTTGACCAGGAAAATTGTAACCATGGAGTTTTAACGGAGCACTGTTGGTCAAAATAATGCTGCCATTGTTTTCCCACAAAGAAAAAAAACCAAGATTATTATGTATTGTCATCTTTATAATTTGCATGTTGGAAATTCATGTTGGAAACATATACATGTATATGACATTTCTCAATATATTGACGTGTATGAATTAGAACTATCTAGTCATTTTTCGGTAGACGCCTAAAGTATTCGGTACAAATATAATATTTTCCCTTTAATGTTCATTTCACCATCTCCTCGGGTCATCCTTGAGTTTCCTCTCGTCCCACCCACTGTCACCGTCTCATCTTACCTCCCGCATCATCGCCAAAGAAAATTGTCACTCACCCCCTGCTCGGGCTAAGAGAGCTTCCGCGATATCTGCTCCACCCCTTCCTCGTAAAACGTCTCCGGGAGAAAGGCTGACGTTGTCGACCCTGCCGGTTATGCAAACACATTCCTCGTTATAAAGTCCACTTGGTATTAAAACAATGAATACACATCTTGAGGAATTTCTGTTTGTTTATATTTTAATATAATAACATCTTTGAAAAGTGTGTCCATGTGTGCATATGAATAATTGTTTGTTGATACTCCTAGTTAGCAATTGAATTAACAGGACTAAAAACAAAGGTATTCAATCGTTACGCCAGATACGTCTATAACCTCTCAACAATATTCACAATGGGATGCAAAAATATATATGGACAGTACCTGGCTATTATACCAGTGGTTGCTATGAATTGGCTTGCCCCGAGTCATGTGATATAGAAATAATGTGTTTGGTGCAGCCGAATATTAGTCAGCTTTAAAACATGCAATTGGTATACAATGGCTTGGGTCCGAGCTTGGGTGTGATGTGTTTACCAACAGATTTGTAGGTTATAGTGTTCAAATGTATACATAGGTCTCATGTAAACATTATTTTAGAGAGCGATTCCTCCAAAGAATGTCTCTTTGAAATCAACTTGAACGCAACATTCACGTGAGTTTGAATGACACTTCTACCCGTCGCGCTACACTAACAAATCAGTAAATTATAAGGCAAACGGAAACCGATATCAAACAAAAATGACATCAAATTCCACCGGGACATATCTTGTGACAAATTATCCTAATGAACCGACCTCTCCTCGTGCGAAGGAAAATCAGATTTTTTTTATGAACGGTAATCAAATCTCTATAAAATAATTTGCTATTATTACATTACGGCGTCCATTTTTAGTCATCGTTCCGTTTGGCCCCCAAACTCATCGCCTTCTAATAATTACTCTGCGCAGTTGTAGCAATCAATATCTCTCTTCACATTCCACCTTCACGATACAATCCCTTCGGTATATTCCTCGGAAGTTACTTCCTCCCCATTTGCTCGAAAATAGGTCGGTCATTAGTCATTACAGAAAATGTGAAACAGCATAATAATAATTTCATTTTGTATGGATCACCGGAAATCCCGACCCTTCTAAATAACGTTGCCCACTGGCGTTCAACGCATGCGTCGCTGGTCCGGCAGGTCCATCTGGTGTGTATAGTACATTTTGCGTGTGTCACCGGTTTCAATAGTTTTTATGTCAATGGTTCTTCCTGTGTGCACGAGCTGCGTGGATGGTTATTGTTGATGGTAATGTGGATTGTGATAAATGAGAAATGATAAAACCTAGGAATGGGTTGTTTTATTGAGTCAGGACAATAAAGGACATCAATGAAGTGTGGTTCGTGCGTGCGTGACGTTCGTTCATTTTATACTATATTTGTATTGTCTTTAACTCTGTGAGGATATCTCATCAATATTCATTGTGTTAAAAGTAGAGCGGTCTGACGTTTCGATCCTAGCAGAATCTTTCTCAAAGGCTGAATGACACAACGAACAAATTCACAGTACAGAAAAGCACAACACAACATAGGAGGGCAAAATAGCACAGGTCCGTGGAGCAGAACAATAATTAATAAATGTTTATTGTTAGTTCCATCATTTCTTTCAAATGTGATACCTCAAAAATAACTGATCTTGCTGATTCATTTTTACAATAGAAATATTTATTATAAGGATATTTGTACAGGTGTTATTACTACTAGGAGTATTATCACACACTATTTAGTGAATTTTGCAAGCAAAATGCCTTTGAAGATGTATTGTCTGTAGCTGGATACTTTGTATCGCTTAATTAATGATAACCAGCCAAAATCTAGTTTGATTTTAAAGAGACGCACAACATAAGCTGCACATAATGTTTGCAGAAATGACTCTATAAAAGACGACAATCGACTCATAGTTGTCTATTTGTTACATCAGATTACCTCGATATCGACTCACCTACCCATACAGCCCCGTCCTGCCTTGACCCCCCCTTAGATTCATCGCCAGCCCTTACGGGCCACTTAGAGCATCGTGTCAGCCTTATGCAGGTGCGAGAGATGTGTCTGAGGGGTTTGACGTATCAAGTTGCAACAGCGTTGAAGTGTGAAGTTATAATTACATCCCTAACAAAAAATATCTGGTATCTGCTACAGTAAGATTTAATTATTAAACCAAGAAATCGACAATTTGTAGATTTACACCAAAAAAGGCTGGGTTACTTTCTTACATCGTTCGATCGTTCGTTTGCTCGTTCGCTCATTCGATCGTTCCTTCGTTCCTTCGTTCCTTCGTTCCTTCGTTCCTTCGTTCCTTCGTTCCTTCGTTCCTTCGTTCCTTCGTTCCTTCGTTCCTTCGTTCCTTCGTTCCTTCGTTCCTTCGTTCCTTCGTTCCTTCGTTCCTTCGTTCCTTCGTT